>BLSH010131890.1:237217-276112 GCA_018402905.1 Glandirana rugosa | reverse complement strand
CTTTTTGTAATTCGGGGGGCTGTCAGGTAGGCCAGTGATCAATGGCAGCCCTGATCAATGTCCTGGTAGTCAAGGGGTTAAAGCAAGCTCATGGCTGCCATGAGCTTAATATTTCATTTTTTATAGGCTTTCCTATAAAAGTGATCCACCCCATCATTAGTGCCTGCCCCCCTCCCTCCAGTGCTGCCTGCATTGTTTCCCAGGCTGTCCCGTATTTCTGTGGAGCCCAGGACTGCAATAGATGGCCTCAGGATGCCAAGCAGGAGGAGATCAGGTAAATCTCATTCCCACATTTCCCCTGTGATGAATGAACCCAGAAGTGACAAAGGATTTAGTCACTTCCGGGTTCAGAGCAGCTGCTTTAGCTGAGGAAGCATCTAATCAAGCGTGATCTGTGCTTGATCAGCTGCAGTGGAGGATAGGGGAGAGATCCGGGGGTCTAATCGACTCCTGATGTCTCCATAAAGAGGACCAGTCTGAGATCTGATATGACTTTTGCAATGAGCAAATCCGGAAGCTCACAGGGATTCACCTTTATCCTGGATTTTGCTGTGAAGGCACCCGGAGACTGCACCTTATGCACACCATGTAGACCATTTAATTAGGAGCTGGAGCGGCATTTCTTTTTCTGTATAGCTGTTCTGATCTGCAATGCCTTGCCAGTTGCAAGTAACTTGGTGTCAGGGCCAGCGCTAGCATAGGCGAACTAGGTAGCCGCCTAGGAAGTACTGCCGCTTGGGGCGCAGCCACGAATATTGGTTGCTCAGTCCAAACCCCCCATACCCAAATACCCAGTCAGCATCCCTGTTGCTGCAGCGGAGACGCTCTGCAAGAGCGCAGGCTGTGCAGCAATCAGAGCTGTCCTTGATTGTATGGCGGCTGACAGCATCCACCGCCATCCGCTGTTCTCAGTTCTAGGGTTTTTAAGGCCGCTTTAGGGACCCTGATGTAGGGAGGCTCTGGGGACCCTGGTGTAAGGGAGGCCCTGGGGACCCTGATGTAAGGGGGGGTGACTTTGAGGATCCTATTGAAAGTGGGGTCTCTAGTGTAAGGGCAAACTCTGGGGACCCTAATTTAAGGAGGGGAACTCTGGGGACCCTGATGTAAGGGGGGAAATCTGGGGATCTTGATGTAAGGCGGGAAAACCTGGGGACCCTGATGTAAGGGGAGAAATCTGGGGACCCTAATTTAAGGAGGGGAACTCTGGGGACCCTGATGTAAGGGGAGAAATCTGGGGACCTTGATGTAAGGGGGGAAAACCTGGGGACCCTGATGTAAGGGGAGAAATCTGGGGACCTTAATGTAAGGGGGGAAATCTGGGGACCCTGATGTAAAGGGAGAAATCTGGGGACCCTGATTTAAGGAGAGGGGACTCTTGGGACCTTGATATAAGGTGAACATGACTCTGGGGACCAGCGGCGGACCATTCATATGGGGCACAGGGGCGCCGCCCTCCTAATCCATGTGCCCGGCCCCTAATTTACATGCAGGGTGCCGGACACATGGATTCTAATGGGGATTTTTTTTCTTTTTTTTAGAAGCATGTGATTAGAGCCAGAGGCTCTAATTGGCTTAAAAAAAGGGTGGTCTCTGTGCGCAGAGCCCACCCAGTTGTGTGACAATAGCAAATTTATATTCACTATTGTCATCCTGATTCACCTCCTGGCCAATCCTGGTTCAGGAAGTGAGTCCGGAGACCTAGCTGGGGTAAGTGCGGGGACTGATCAACCGACCGGGGGGTTAAGGGAGACCCGACCAACCGCCGGGGGAATGGGTTGGGGGGGGGGGGGTGTCGGCAAGCAGATTGCCACCCCCCAGAAATATACCACCAGCCAGGTCCACTGATAAGAGGAGGGGGATTCTAAAGACCCTGATGTAAGAGGGGAACTTTGGGGACCTTGATGTAAGGGGGTCAGGCCCGGGGAGCCCAGGCCTAAAGCTGCGTAAAATTTCTGATGGCTGCCCTGTTCCCCACACACTGTGCTGACGGTCTGCATACCGCTGCAGGATTGCATGCGGCGAAGCTGTCATCTGCAAACTTCAGCCAATCTGTGAAGAAGAGGTATCCAGCGAATGAGGTGCTGCATGCAACATGACTTCCCCTTTGCTCCCCAGCCAGTCGTCACACGGAGCTAACATTGGCAAGGGGGTGAGAAAGCATCCCTGCACAGCATTTGCAGCCTACCTACCCTTTTTGGGAGGTGGGGGGGGGGGGGTGCAAGTAGCTGGTCTTGACTGTTGTGCAAAATAGTCTAGCACCTGCCCTGCTTGGTGTCCATGGTATACAATTGCTGATCCATGTGTATATACAGATGAACTATAACTGACCCCTCCAAGTGTAAATGACTCACAGAAGCACTATGAAAGTCCTGCTTGATCCTGGATGCAGTGGAATTTTTTTAAGACTCAGATTATCTGTTTAAGGCCACATCCCCCATAAAGACCCTAAAAAGGCTGTTTAGGGTTTAGCGCTGTCCAGAATGAGGGAGCTTCGGTGTACAGCATTTGGTTGGCCCCTGTACTGTGCAATGGGGGATGCATGACGAATGTTCAGTCAATGTTTAATGTGGGCAGTCTAAGTTCCCCTAAGGAACTCTTATGTATAAGCCAGCTTAATGGTGTCCCTAAAGCTATACATTATTATTTTACATCTGTAACTGGAATATGAGCACAGCCTACAAAATAAGTGAACGTATGCTGCCATCTAGTGACCCATTTCAGGTGCTACAACCGAGTTCTACTGAGGAACAGCAACTATAAAACCAGACTCCCCCTAAGGCAGTGGTTCTCAACTCCGGTAATACTCCCAAGGTAATACTTAAAATCTGGCCTGTTGGTGGGTCCTGAGGACCGGAGTTGAGAACCACTGCCCTAAGGGGAGATAATACTGTGTTGCTTTTAACCACTTGCCGACCGCCGATCGGCAATTGACGGCGGCAAAGTGGCTCGTTCCCGCAAATCGCCGTCATACGACGGCGGCTGCGGGAATGTGTATAGTGAGCGCGCGCGCCGCCGGAGGCGCGCCCGAGCGCTCACTGTGTCCAGGGGGGGCCAGGGAGCGGGTGCGGCGGCTTCGATTGCCGCCGGCCACCCGCGATGCCCCCCCCGGAGCGAATGAGCGGAGGTCCGTGTATGTAAACACGGACCTCCGCTCTGTGTGAGGGGGAAGGGCTGTGATCACAGCCTTCCTGTAAGTGAAGGCTGTGACCACTTCCCTTCCCCAGATAGGCAGTCCCCCATACAGTCAGAACACGCCCAGGGAACACAGTTAACCCTTAGAGCGCCCCCTGTAGGTTAACCCCTTCACTGCCAATGGCATTTACACAGTAATCAGTGCATTTTTATAGCACTGATCGCTGTATAAATGCCAATGGTCCCAAAAAAGTGTTAAAATGGTCCGACGTGTCCGCCCCAATATCGCAGTACCACTAAAATCGCAGATCACCGCCATTGCTAGTAAAAAAAAAAAATACAAACCCCAGAAATGAGTTCTCATCATCCGTAAACGCAGCAACTTTTGCGCAAACCAATCAATAAACGCCGATTGCGATTTTTTTTACCAAAAATATGAGGATGAATATAAATCGGCCAAAACTGATGAAAAAAAATGTTTTTTTATATTTTTTTTTGGATTTGTATTTTAGGAAAAAGTAAGAAATTTGGGTTTTTTTGCAAAATTGTCGCTCTTCTTTTGTTTATAGCGGCGATCAGAAATGACGCAGCGGGGATCAAATACCACCAAAAGAAAGCTCTGTTTGTGGGAAAAAAAGGACGCAAATTTCGTTTGGGTACAACGTCGCACGACCGAGCAATTGTCAGTTAAAGCGACGCAGCGCCGAATCGCAAAAAGGGCTCCGGTCCTAAAGCTGGAAATCCTTCCGGGGCTGAAGTGGTTAAACAATACAAGATCCTCCAGCGCTTACAGTGTATTTGAGCACTTATTAATCCTCGTCTTTAGCAGCTGGTTTTTTGGGATTCTTAGTTCTAGTTAGTCGTTTTACTTAGTTTTTTGGGGGTTTTTTTGGTATTATTTGATCTTTTCCTTTGTTTTTGTGAGCTGGGGTATGCCTAGAGCAGGGGTCCTCAAACTATGGCCCTCCAGTTGTTCAGGAACTACAATTCCCATCATGCCTAGTCATGTCTGTGAATGTCAGCGTTTTACAATGCCTCATGGGATGTGTAGTTCCGCAACAGCTGGAGGGCCGTAGTTTGAGGATGCCTGGCCTAGAGGCTCTGTCTTTGTACCGCTTTCAAAAAGACAATAAAAAGAATAAAAAAAAAAAGAAAAAAAAAAAGCAATACAAGATCACCAGTACCACCACTTTGTATTGCACCTGTTGTTAAGCATATTAAGCGGTAAAATTATTTAAGTTCAATTAAACAACAGGGACCCTTTTGCTTTATCAGCAGTAATAAATCTATTCATTGCCTCCTCTCAGTGTGAATGCTTGAAACTCAATCATTCACAAAGTTGAGTAATTAGTATAAAATTGGGGATACAGTGCCATCTAGTGGTTATTTAAAGTATTGTAGTTCATTCTCATAACTGCCATAGGTGATTATGTGCTCAGAGTATAAATCTGTTAGACTCTGCTGCCATCTGCTGGACAAATCAGGGACAGCAGTCAAACTCTGCAACACAAGAGGCCTAAAAAAAAAAAAAAAACTTCATCACATCCAATTTAATTACATTAATCCACCGCATTTAATTAAAGCATCACCAACGGCTCGCCTTCCTCTCTCGCCGACCTTGCCTTTTCCATCATACGACGGGACACGCTGCAATTAGCATAGGCCTAATTTATCTTCCTTATGGATTCTTATATTATTTCAGTAATTATGCATAAAAAAGTCTAAGATATAAGACAGGCAGAGCTGTTATTAAAAAAAACAAAAACAAACGTATTCTGAGACTTAATCAGAAGAATTAAATGAAATGATTTCAGAACGATAATTATTTTCATTTAAAAAAAAAAGAGAGATTTAAAATAGGAACAGTTATTTAAGAAGTAAGCAGAGCAATGGATTCCTTGAAGCTGAATAATTATCTGTAACGGAGAAATGAGTGTTAATTGGGGTTTAAGCTCCTCGTATTATTGGGAAATAGACTTAATGTTATATAATATGGTACATTTATGACAAATTTATACAAATGCAAAAAAAAAAAAATAGCAACAATTTGTGCTTCCTGATGCATTTTTCAAGTATAAAAGCGCAGTGTCTGTAGAATGACGCAGGCGGTATAGAAAAAGGGCCATTGGTGGGAACCTTGCAAAAAGGGTAAAAGGCCCCTGGATAACTAGCAGACCCCATATCCCAACAAGCCAGGATGTGACCACCAACATGACCGACACATGGTTTTGTAGGTAAAGTCATGTGATCCCTATGTCATTGATGACCAGGTGATTAGATGTATTTATTGTGAAACAAAGCCACGTGATCAATATTACCCTGCTGTCATGACGGATGCCAATCACATGAATCCAAAGAGTTGGGATTTTCACTAACCTAAGGATTTATTTTAGAAAAGGGCAGGACACATATGAATTACACAGGTTCTGTGGCTGATTAAGGTGGTAATTAAACTCACTCGGTGCCTCATCTGCATTAAATTAGCCTCAGAACAACCTCTGTAATTCATATGTGTCCTGGATTAAAGGGATGAATCCTACTGCCTGTACATTCACATGAAATTGAATGGTATCCCAGTCTTAGTCCGTTGGGTTCAATATTGAGTTTGCCCACCCTTTGCATATACTATAAACTCTGATTCCTACTGTATTGAATTAGATTGTATCTTTACTGTCTGCCCTCAAGTTGTAAAGTGCTGCGTAAACTGTTGGCGCTATATAAATCCTGTATAATAATAAATAATAATAATAACAGCTTCAACTCTTCTGGGAAGGCTGTCCACGAGGTTTAGGAGTGTCTATGGGAATGTTTGACCATTCTTCCAGAAGCGCATTTGTGAGGTCAGGCACTGATGTTGGATGAGAAGGCCTGGCTCGCAGTCTCCTCTCTGATTCATCCCAAAGGTGTTCTATCGGGTTGAGGTCAGGCCAGTCAAGTTCCTCCACCCCAAACTCGCTCATCCATATCTTTATGGAGCTTGCTTTGTGCACTGGTCCTCCATTGGTGGAGGGGGGGTTATGGTGTGGGGTTGTTTTTCAGGGGTTGGGCTTGGCCCCTTAGTTCCAGTGAAGGGAACTCTTAAGGCGTCAGCATACCAAGACATTTTGGACAATTTCATGCTCCCAACTTTGTGGGAAGAGTTTGGAGATGGCCCCTTCCTGTTCCAACATGACTGCGCACCACTGCACAAAGCAAGGTCAATAAAGACATGGATGAGCGAATTTGGGGGGAAGGAACTTAACTGGCCTGCACAGAGTCCTGACATCAACCCAATAGAACCCAATGAGTTAGAGCGGAGACTGCGAGCCAGGCCTTCTCATCCAACATCAGTGCCTTACCTCACAAATGTGCTTCTGGAAGAATGGTCAAACATTCCCATAGACACTCCTAAACCTTGTAGACAGCCTTCCCAGAAGAGGTGAAGTTGTTATAGCTGTAAAGGGTGGGCCAACCTAATATTGATAAATGATGTAATGACCAGCGCACTAGCCACAATGAACTATAGAGCCAAAAAAAAAAAAACTGTGTAGCTAAATGGAAAAGCTCCTATTGCAGCTGCCAACTCCTTGGGTTACACAATTACCCGTATAGGAACAGTACAGAGAGTGTAGAGCGGCGCTGCATGCGACTACACTATCAATATGCAACTAAAATGAGTGGTAAATATTCTATATACATTTTTTTTGTTTAGAATATTTACCACTCATTTTAGTTGCATATTGATAGTTTAGTCGCATGCAGCGCCGCTCTACACTCTCTGTACTATTCCAACTTAATATTGAACCATATGGACTAAGACTGGGATGCCATTAAACTGAATGCTATATATCCTGATTTTTGACAAAGCTCTGCTGTTACTTGTAAAAGGCCCTGTGATATCCCATTGTAAATGCAGCTCTCAACAAGACTTCTGTTCATTAACATGACTGTCACAAAGCTTTGTAGATAAATAAAGTCATGTGATCTCCATTCCATTGATGGCAAGGTTATCATATAGATTTATTGAGAAACAACGCCATGACACTGCTGTCATGATTAATGGCACTCACATGAATACAAAGAGTTGGGATTTTCACTAAGTGCCCGTTCACACAGGGGCAACTTGCGATCCGACTTGAGTTGCCTCAAGTCGCCCCAAGTCGCTTGACATTTGAAATCCCATTGAAATGAATGGGAGCCGTCTTAATATACACGACTGAAGTCGCTCCGACTTCAAGGCGACTTCTGAAAAGGTTCCTGTACTACTTCTAGGCGACTTCTATCCGACTTGTGCCCATCGGATTCAATAGAAGTCGCCTCCAAGTCGGATCCCCATCTACATGGAAGCGACTTTACAGTTAAAAGAATAGAATTTCTTTTTTGTCAGCCCCCTCCCTCCCTTCTCTGATTGGTCAAGGCAAAGTCGCCTGGCAAAAGTCGTGTTGTAAAGTCGCCTGAGGTCGCGCTGGAAGTCACGCTGAAGTCGCGCTGAAGTCGCCTAGCAAAGTCACGCCGAAGTCGGGTCGCCCCTATGTGAATGTGGGCTAAAGCTAGGATTATGGTTAGAGTAGGGTTAGGGTTCCTTCCAGAGATATGTGGAACAAGAATAGGTCTAGGATAACTGAACGCTCTATATCCTGATTCTTGACAAATCTCAGCAGTTATTGATAAAGGGCCCTGGGATATCCAGTTGTATATACAGCTCCAAACAAGACATATAATCATTAACATAACCATCACAATGCTTTTTAGATAAACAAAGTCATGTGATCCCAAGACTTCAATGGCAAGGTGATCATATGGATTTATTGAGAAATAAAGCCATGTGATCGCTATTAGGGATGGGCCCGATGTCCAAGTCAAATGTAAGTTCGACTCGAACCGTTCGCAAGATTGAATACATTATGGGGCAACGTCAGAGGGGGCGGGGTCACTCGGTCCGTCACTGAGTGGCCCCGCCCCTTACCTTAAAATAACTGTAAAACTGAAGACCGCCCATTCTGGGAGTTGCCTCTGGTCAGCAGCAGGAGCGGCCGCGGAAGAAGAAGAAGACTATGAGAGGAAGGAAAAAGCGGAGGCAGAACATAAGAAGAAGGAGAAGACCAGAAGAAGAAGTGGGGAAGGAGAAGATGGAGGAAGACTGGAGGAAGAAAGAAGAAGAAGCGGGGGAGAAGAAGACATTTTTAATAATAGATAAACTGCCTACTGTTTTTTATAACACTACACTCCTTTTTTGGTGAACTATTCAGATGGGGAGTCGGGATCTGGGCACCCCCTTGTTAAAGAGGGCTTCCAGTTTCTGATAAGCCCCCGCCTGTAGACTCCGACAACCACCAGCCAGGGTTGTTGGGAAGAGGCTCTTGTCCCCATCAACATGAGGACAAGGTGTTTTGGGGGGGACCCCAAAGCACCCTCCCCATTTTGAGGGCATATGGCCTGGTATGGTTCAGGAGGGAGGTCGCTCGGGCTGCCAGGTTGCATGCTCGGATAAGGGTCTTGTATGGACGCCATTTTTTTTAAATTTTGGAACAGGGTTCCCCTTAAAATCAATACCAGACCTGAAGGACTGGGGGGGGTGACCCCCCATGCAAATTTTTTCAGTGATTTCTAATCTATATTGCCGGGAACCTGCAATACATTTCAGCTGCGGCAATTTTAAATTACTTTTTTCCTTTATAAATTTAATTTTGGTTCAGCACTGTTCTAGACAATGCACAGATACGCCACTTTACAGGCAGACTAATAGGACCCCCCAGGCACGATATTTAACCACTTGCTGACCAGCCGCCGTTGTTTGACGGCGGCAAGCCGGCTCTATTGCACAAATCGCCGTAGATGTATGGCGGCGCTTTAAGAGACTGTAGGGGGCGATGTCCGCCGGCTACCCGCGATCGCTCCTCATTTAGCCATAACGGGGATCTGTTCATGTAAACAAATGGATCTTGGTTCTGACAGGGAAGTGGAGAGAAATCTGCTGTTCCCAGTGAATGGGAGCAGCTTTCTCCCTCCACTCCCAGTCACTACACTCCCCCCATCTACCTAGGGAACACTTAACCCCTTGATTACCCCCCTGTGTTAACCCCTTCCCTGCCAATGACATTCATACAGTAATCAGCGGCTATTTTAGCTCTGATCGCTGTATAAATGTCAGTGATCCCAAAAAAAGTGTCAAAAGGGTCTGATTTGTCTGCCACAATATCGCAGTCCCTCTAAAAATCGCAAGATCAATGCCATTACTAGTAAAAAAAAAAAATGCCATAAATCTTTTCCTATAGTTTGTAAACATGATAACTTTTGCACAACCCAATCAATATACGCTTATTCCGATTTTTTTTTTTACCAAAAATATGTAGAAAAATATATATTGGCCTAAACTGAGGAATAGATTTGTTTTTTTATATTTTTTTGGGATATTTATTATAGCAAAAAGTAAAAAAAAATGTTTTTCAAAATAGATGCTCTTTGTTTATTTATTGCACAAAAAATAAAAACTGCAGAGGTGATCAAATACCACCAAAAGAAAGCTCTATTTGTGGGAAAAAAGGGACATCAATTTTGTTTGGGTACAACGTTGTACGACCGCGCAATTGTCAGTTAAAGCGACGCAGTGCCGAATCGTAAAAAGTGCTCTGGTCAGGAAGGGGGTAAATCCTTCCGGGGCTGAAGTGGTTAAAGGAATATTTCATTGTTATTGTTTCAATTTCAGCATTTTTAAAATCACTGCTCCTGAAAAAGCGATCATTTTAAAAACTTTTTTTGCATTGATACACGTCTCCTAGTGCATATAAGCCTTTAAAATGAGCACTTTTGATTTTTCATGTTTGTGTCCCATAGGGTTTGCGTGTTCGCATCAATTTATTGCCTGTTCGCGGTGTTCTAGTGCGAACCAAACCGGGCCGGGGGATGAGGGGTGTTCGGGCCATCCCTAATCGCTATGACACTACTGTCTTGAGGAATGGCAATCACATGAAATTGCTATATTCTTAACAAGCAGTAGATAAAATGTAAAGCTGAAGTGTAATGTACACACATAACAAGGGCATAGATAAGGAAGGGAATAGGGTGGTCAAAATCCGCTGCCGTCCCGCCCTGGCACTCTGTTCCCCCGTCTCGGCTCTCACCCCTCTCATCTCCTCTTCAGGCAGTAAATCAGTATTTTCTACAAATATTCAGAAAAGAGCCAGAGAATCATTTTTAACCACTTCAGGATGTCACACTTTAGGACCAGAGCCCTTTTTGCGATTCGGCACTGCGTCGCTTTAACTGAAAATCGTGCGGTCGTGCGACGTTGTATCCAAACGAAATTTGCGTCCTTTTTTACCCACAAATAGAGCTTTCTTTTGGTGGTATTTGATCACCGCTGCGTCATTTCTGATCGCCGCTATAAACAAAAGAAGAGTGACATTTTTGCAAAAAAAACCCCAAATTTCTTACTTTTTGCTAAAATACAAATCCAAAAAAAATATATAAAAAAACATTTTTTTTTCATCGGTTTTGGCCGATTTATATTCTTCCTCATATTTGTGATTAAAAAAATTGCAATCGGCGTTTATTGATTGGTTTGCGCAAAAGTGGTCGCGTTTACGGATGATGAGAATTCATTTCTGGGGTTTTTATTTTTTTTTTTATATTTTACTAGTAATGGCGGTGATCTGCGATTTTTAGCGGTACTGCGATATTGGGGCGGACATGTCGGAACATTTTGACACTTTTTTGGGACCATTGGCATTTATACAGCGATCAGTGCTATAAAAATGCACTGATTACTGTGTAAATGCCATTGGCAGTGAAGGGGTTAACCTGCAGGGGGCGCTCTAAGGGTTAACTGTGTTCCCTGGGCGTGTTCTAACTGTATGGGGGCTGCCCTAACAGGGGAAGGGAAGTGATCACAGCTTCCATGTAAAGGAAGGCTGTGATCACAGCCCTTCCCCCCCTCACAGAACGGAGGTCCATGTTTACTTACACGGACCTCCGTTCTTTCACTCTGGGGGGGCATCGCGGGTAGCCGGCGGAGATCGATTCCACCGCACCCGCTCCCTGGCCCTCCCCGGACACAGTGAGCGCATGGGCGCCCCTCCGGCGGCGCGCGCACGCTCACTGTGCGCGATCTGGCAGCCGCCGTCATATAACGGCGTTTTGCCTTACAGAGCCACTCTGTCGCCGTCAGATGCCGATCGGCGGTCGGCAAGTGGTTAAATAGAGGTCTCACCTGGGGACACTTTTCAGCTGGGGACGGCCCCCTCAAAACAGGGAATTTGGGGACATCTGGTCATCCTAATCTCCCCCCTTCCCCCTTGCAAAACCGTGTATGGCTTCTGTATTTTTTTCAAATGGAAGAACTGTAAGTACCTTACTCTGACCTGGTATCAGCCTCTTCCATAGCTTCCAATTGTTCCTGATTTCGAGGGACTGCCCCTGATTTGGAACAAAGTCCCTCTGTCGCTCTTTCCTCCTCATTTGTCTCTCATTTTGGAATGATCTATATAGTTGCATATAAAATGTACTATTTATCTATCAAAACATGTTTTATAGTGCTAAAAGTTTCACCTGATTTCTAAATTGCTGCATTTGCAAATTTCAAAAGCCAATATAAAGGAATATTAGTGGTAAAAAGCCATTGTGGATTTAACTAATCTTTTTGTTTTGTATAATTCTTGCATAATTATCCTTTAAGAGAGATGTGGCAGGGGTGTGTCCTATGCCTACATACTTTTGCTAATAGGTGTCCCTCATTCCCATCTCAAAAAGTTGTGAGGTATGCTTTTGTAGTCCCTGTACAGCAGGACTGGAGTATGTGATGTAGTACAAGGACCCAATCAGTTCACGTGCTAACAAGAAGCAAGCTGATAGGAGGAGAATGCTTGCTTATCACTGTGCTGTTTCTCCTTTCACTGTCCAGTCACAGACTGGAGGCAGTTTCAGCATGACCTGGACTCGGAGGAAGTGGGTTGAATCATACTTGGTGTAACAGAACCGTCCAGCACCCAGCTTGCGGCCTTCCATTAAGATATAGCTTCTTCCAGTCTGGGCCCAGGAACCAGGTATTATAGCTGAATATTGCACCCAAGACACTAGACGACACTAGCTCAGGTGCAAACTGGAACTGGAACGGTTTATTGAAAATACACACAGAATATATAGCACAGAATTTCAGGTAGGGCTTGATCACATTACCCTATCAATACAAACTGTAAACAGGAATATAATTAACATAGCTAAGGAACAGCCAACATACATATGATGCTAATCCACATCTAGCAACTGATAGCTGACAGTGATCAAACTGGAACTGGAACGGTTTATTGAAAATACGCACAGAATATATAGCACAGAATTTCAGGTAGGGCTTGATCACATTACCCTAACAATACAAACTGTAAACAGGAATATAATTAACATAGCTAAGGAACAGCCAACATACATATGATGCTAATCCACATCTAGCAACTGATAGCTGACAGTGATCTAATTAGCATGAACTAATTGGCAACTGGCCACCCAGACAGTCCGACACCTATAACCCTGAATACAAAGTACATTACACATTCTTATAAGCATAAACACATAACATCCCACAATGGTTTGATAACGAGGTAAAGTGGTATACTATTAACACCTTGGCGCTGAGCCTATGCAAATATGCAGCCTCTCTGCATCTGGTCCTTAGCACCGAGGGGGCACATATTTGGTGAATTGCTGCCAATACACCTGTGCCAAGAGCATGCACACTGCCAACCCCGGCACAGTTACTATTGCCTAACCGTAAGCTTTTTGGATCATATGACCGCCGTGACAGCCAATCACGGTGGTCATGTGTTCTTAAGCCCTGCCCCACCTCCCGGGATCATAAACCTCTTAAAGTGCCGGGAAGAGTGCCGGCTCTAGAAGGTTAATCACATCTCCAAGAGATGATCAGACTGACGGAATCAATAGGTGACTCAATTAATAATGGGAATTCACACCTAGGAGGCACACAATGGGAAAGACATACTTAAGGCAAGAGGGTACCCTGCAATCCCCTCCAAAAGCTTATGTCCTAGTTGGGTCTGTCACACTTGGCATCAAAATGGGAACATCTAGTGGCAGAAAAAAATACTGCAGAGGATATCTCTGGATTGAAGGGACATTTTTTTTTTTAATGGGCTATTTATGTTTATCCTGTTATCTTTGACTTAAGTTCTGCTTTAAATATCATATAGGGACAGTTATTGGAGGGTCTGCTTTGAGTTTTGCAATAGATAGGTGACAGGTCCTTTTTAAGAATATTTAACTATTTGAAAGTCAAAAGCTTGGCCACACTTTTCCATTCTATCTCTTTAGCTTTCTGAAGGAAATTCTTTGTAAAACATACAGTAAGAAAATTAGGAAGGAATAATTAATGCCTGATAGCATGAGGAAGGGAGTACCAGAGAAAGACTGCAGCATGAGAGAAATCCTGAAGCAGACAGTTCTGACCTTTAAGAAATAATGAAACGGGGACCATGAAACGTCAGCTTACACTGCACCAACCTCATCCCTTTGCAAATTACCTACAATTAGTAGGTGTAAAATGCAAAGAAAAAATTAGAGTTTACACTTCATTCCTGTCTTTTGCCTGTGGTGCCTAAGTAAGGATGACAGCCCACTCCTTCCGATGAGACCCTGGGGAATACAGAGCGGTGGAACTCTCACAAGAAGGTGCTCTTTTAATGGGATGTAATGCATTCCCTGGGAATCATCCTGGAAGGTCAGTGACGTCACTCCCACCGATGCTGAAGACAAAGGTAAGGTAAGTATCTAATATTTGACTTCATAGGTAAAGTGTACACTTATTGACAGAAGATGATTTGTAAAGAGGGAGGGGACCTGGGCCATTTTAAGGGGCCTTGTGTTTTACTGCAAAGTCCGCTTCAACAAAAGTCCAGCCACAACTTCAAATTTTATGGCCAGCTACGGTTACATTACATTTCCAAGCATGACAAAGAGCTGTTTTGGGTTACTGGAAGTGGAAGGGGCTTGCACCCATTATAGGTTTCACAATGTCATGAAAGATATATAAGGGGCTTCTGAGGTTAGGTGCACTTTAAAAATGTCAACCTTGTCTTTAGGAGAGACTAATGGGAAGGAAGTAAATTGTTACATTGATGGAGGAGAAGCTGAACTGGGAATGGCCAAATCTTGAGTGAACCTAATGGAACGTCGATTAACCCGCTAACAAACCTAATGGATTGTGTTCTTGCTTAAACCACACTCGACACCTTGAAAAAAGTGCATTAACAGAATGAGGAGAAACAAGGGAAGACTTAGACATGAAACAAGGGGACCTCATCAGACCAGGGCCACTTACAAAGTCATTTCTTTTACTTTGATGGTATTATATATTCTGTATATATATATATATATATATATGTGTATATACAGTATATGTATATATACAGTATCTCACAAAAGTGAGTACACCCCTCACATTTTTGTAAATGTTTTATTCTATCTTTTCATGTGACAACACTGAAGAAATGACACTTTGCTGCAATGTAAAGCAGTGAGTGTACAGCTTGTATAACAGTGTAAATTTACTGTCCCCTCAAAATAACTCAACACACAGCCATTAATGTCTAAACCGCTGGCAACAAAAGCAAAACCCCTAAGTGAAAATGTCCAAATTGGACTCAATTAGCTATTTTCCCTCCCCGGTGTCATGTGACGCGTTAGTGTTACAAGGTTACCATTCTCAGGTGTGAATGGGCAGCAGGTGAGTTAAATTTGGTGTTATCGCTCTCACTCTCTCATACTGGTCACTGGAGGTTCAACATGGCACCTCATGGCAAAGAACTCTCTGAGGATCTGAAAAAAAGAATTGTTGCTCTACATAAAGATGGCCTAGGCTATAAGAAGATTGCCAAGAACCTGAAACTGAGCTGCAGCATGGTGGCTAAGACCATACAGCAGTTTAACAGGACAGGTTCCACTCAGAGCAGGCCTCTCCATGGTCGACCAAAGAAGTTGAGTGCACGTGCTCAGCATCATATCCAGAGGTTGTCTTTGGGAAATAGACGTATGAGTGCTGCCAGCATTGCTGCAGAGGTTGGAGGGGTGGGGGGTCAGCCTGTCAGTGCTCAAACCATACACCGCACACTGCATCAAATTGATCTGCATGGCTGTCGACCAAGAAGGAAGCCTCTTCTAAAGATGATGCACAAGAAAGCCCGCAAACAGTTTGCTACAGTTCACTGAGAGAACCATGAATGCCAACATGTACTGTGACATACTGAAGCAGAGCATGATCCCCTCCCTTCGGAGACTGGGCCGCAGGGCAGTATTCCAACATGATAACAACCCCAAACACTCCTCCAAGATGACCACTGCCTGGCTAAAGAAGCTGAGGGTAAAGGTGATGGACTGGCCAAGCATGTCTAAACCTAAACCCTATTGAGCATCTGTGGGGCATCCTCAAACGGAAAGTGGAGGAGCGCAAGGTCTCTAACATCCACCAGCTCTGTGATGTCATCATGGAGGAGTGGAAGAGGACTTCAATGGTAACCTGTGAAGCTCTGGTGAACTCCATGCCCAAGGGGGTTAAGGCAGTGCTGGAAAATAATGGTGGCCACGCAAAATATTAACACTTTTGGATCAGTTTGGACATTTTCACTTAGGGGTGTACTCACATTTGTTGCCTAGACATTAATGGCTGTGTTGAGTTATTTTGAGGGGACAGCAAATTTACACTGTTATACAAGCTGTACACTCACTACTTTACATTGTAGCAAAGTGTCATTTCTTCAGCGTTTTCACATGGAAAGATAGAATAAAATATTTACAAAAATGTGAGGGGTGTACTCACTTTTGTGAGATACTGTACAAACCAAATCAATCATTGATTCCCTTCACCTGGGAGACTTATATATTACAGGTACTTCTATAGCACCATCAATTTACACAGCACTTTACATATATATTATACATTCACATCAATCCCTGCCCTCAGAGAGCTTACAATCTAAGGTCCCTAACCCACATACATACACATATTGGGGCCAATTTGGAAAGGAGCCAATTGACCTACCAGCATGTCTTTGGAGTGTGGGAGGAAACCAGAGTACCTGGAGGAAACCCACACAGGCAAAACATGCAAACTTCCGGCAGGTAATACCATGGTTGGGATTTGAACCAATGACCCCCTAGTGCTGCTAGGCAGAAGTTTCTGATTTCTGTAAGCATGAAAGATGATTATCTGTGTGTCCCCTTCTTTCCAACACATCAGCAATTCTAATGCCTCCCTGTGGGTCTTCTATTCTATTTTCTCTAGGTGGGCATTCAGCCTCATTTAAAGTCAACTTGGGGCCTTAGCAGGCTTTACAGGCAGTTCCCAGTTTTGCTGTCATTGTCTTGAGCCCGTTAAAGAGGTTGTAAACCCTTTGCAACCACTTTAACCTACAGATAAGCCTATAATAAGGCCTATAATAAGGCCTACCTGTAGGTTCCGTGAATACCTCCTAAACCTGCACCGTTTAGGAGATATTCTCTGTATCTGCATGTGCCAACATCATCGTCAAATGTGCAGTGAAGAAACAGCCCGACTGGGCCGTTCGTCCACTAAGTGTGCCGCTACTGACAGCTCCTGCGCACACGTGCGAGAGTGACGTCAGCGTGGCTCCAGCCAATCACAGCGCGGGAGCCCACGCTGTGATTGATCGGAGCCACCGAACCTGAGAGAAGCATGTCGCCGTCACAGCGGTGTTAGAGGACCGCTGCAACAGCTTTGTTCCAAGGTATTTCATAATGAGCTAGTATGTGATGCATACTAGCTCATTATGCCTTTGTCTTGCAGGTTTTTTTTTTATTCAAGTTTACAACCTCTTTAACCACTTGCTGACCGCTGACCTACTCTGATGGCAACAAGATGGCACGATATCGCAAACCGCCATATGACGGCCGCTGCGAGATCCTGCACTGTGAGTGAGCGGGCCGCTGGAGGAGCGCTCGCGCGCTCACTGAGTTCCGGGGGAGCCAGGGAGCGGGTAGGGTGGTCTCAATCTCCGCTGGCTACCCACGATGGCTCCCCCCCAGTGAAAGAACGGAGGTCCGTTCTGACAGAGGGGGAAGGGCTGTGATCACAGGCTTCCTGTATATGGAGGCCATGATCACTCCTCTCCCCCTGCCAGCCCAGCCCCCATACAGTTAGAACACCCCCAGGGAACACAGTTAACCCTTAGAGCGCCCCCTCCAGGTTAACCCCTTCACTGCCAATGGCATTTACACAGTAATCAGTGCATTTTTATAGTACTGATCGCTGTATAAATGCCAATGGTCCCAAAAAAGTGTCAAAATGGTCCGACATGTCCGCTGCAATAGCGCAGTACCGCTAAAAATCGCAGATCGCTGCCATTACTAGTAAAAAATATAAAGAAAAATAAAAACCCCAGAAATTAATTCTCAGCATCTGTAAACGCGGCAACTTTTCCGCAAACCAATCAATAAACGCAGATTGCAATAGTTTTAATCAAAAATATGAGGAAGAATATAAATCGGTCAAAACCGATGAAAATTTTTGGATTTGTATTTTAGCAAAAAGTAAGGAAAACTGTTTTTTTTTTTTTTTTTGCAAAATTGTCGCTATTTTTTTTATTTATAGCGGCGATCAGAAATGATGCAGAGGGGCTCAATTACCACCAAAAGAAAGCTCTATTTGTGGGGAAAAATGGATGCAAATTTTTTTTGGGTACAACGTCGTACGACCACGCAATTGTCAGTTAAAGCGACGCAGTGCTGAATCGCAAAAAGTGCTCTGGTCCTAAAGGGTGAAATCCTTCCGGGGCTGAAGTGGTTAAGCAGGCCATAGAAGAGTAGAAAAACAAACGAAAATTCAGGTCGGTTTGTTCGCTTTTCTTATATTTAGAGTGCCCGTAGCGACTGGCAATTTTCATGCTGCTATTGAAACTGAACGTACAGACATGTTGGAAATCTTTATCAGAACAAACAATTTTCTAAATGTTTTTAGCGTAATCGTTAGAAAAAAAAAATGATAAAAATGATTTCACACAAAGGAAGCAATACAAAGAGAACAGGAGAGTTTCTCATACAAGTACATGGTACAGCAGCCACATATCAGGAATATGAAGTGTTGGGGTAACAAACGATTTAAGCATGGTACACACGGTAAGGCTGGGTTCACACCTATGCCAATTGCATGTGGCTTACACCGCATCCAATTCGCATGACACTTGAAAACACATTGTTTTCAATGTGTCAGGTTTGCATAGGTGCGGTGCATTCGCACTCTGCATTGCACAGAAAACGCGTGCGGGCTGAATGAAAAAAAAACTGAGGAGCACACAGGAAGGTCCTATGCTAACAATGCGATGTTAGTACAGCTGAGCTATTGTGTTCTAACAAAGGGCCCCCCCTCCCTCGCCAGAACACACGGGTCAGCGCTTGCAGCCATTGGTTGAGAGCGCTGATTAGATGCTGATCAGCTGCTGGTTTTCCAGAATGCTCATTCAACAGAAGTCATTCATGAGATCGACTTCTGTCAAACAAGGCCTGGATGTTGGGCGGTATCTACTGTACCGGCTGATTTGAACAATATTCGGCTCATGTGTGTTTGTTTGCCCAACTTAGCAATTAACCTGTCTTGGGATACCCTTAGACACCATTAGGCAGGGCATACATTGACCAATTTTCTTTCCTTTGACCATGGGAGTCGCTTATGTTTAGAATAAGAGACATTATAAGAGTATTAGTACCAGTGACCAAAGAAGGGCCAAGTGGTGCTGTGGCTTAGTTGGTGAAAGCGCCTGTCTAGTAAACAGGAGATCCTGAGTTTGAATCTCAGCAGTGCCTACCATGGAGTCTTTCCATTTAAAAGGTTTTCAGTATTGAGCAAGGTTATTGCCACCCTTGTGTCTCCCAAGCGTGGTAGATTTCCAACCCAGGGCTGGACTTGGTCTTTGGAGGAAGTGACCTTTCCCATCAACATTCTGGAGCACGGAACAATTCAGGCATCCCTTTTGGTGTTGGATGCCACGGCTGTGGCCTACATCCTTCATCAAGGGGGGGCAACAAAGGCAGCGCAGCGCAGCACAGAAGGAAGCAGGTTTTATTTTGCCCTGGGCAGAACCTCCGGTTCCAGCCGGTCTGCTGTTCACATCTAAGGCGTGAAAATTTGACAGACGCTCCGGGTGCCCTTCCAGATCGTTTGCATCTGGCTATGCTCGTCTCCAAACCACAGACCAGAAGCTGCAGAAGGTTCTAGATCACAAAGGACGAGGTGGCCGAGTGGTTAAGGCGATGGACTGCTAATCCATTGTGCTCTGCACGCATGGGTTCGAATCCCATCCTCGTCGTTAGTTTAGCTAACCGATCAATGTGAACATGCGTTCCTGATGGCATCACACGCCATGATGGTCTTATACACATGAAATAAAGACACAGTCACCCTTGACACCGAGACAATCTACCTACCTTCTGTGCCCCTTTTCCACAGTTTAGCCCTCACCAGTTTCAGTTTTCTTTTCTGCACCCCCTGTCCACAGCTCACCCCAATCCACAGCTCTCACCTCTGCACTCAGAACACCCCCATCCATGGCTCTCACCTCTGCACCCAGCTACCCCTAAGCACAGCTCTTCACATCCCCCTCCCTGTCCACAGCTCTCACCTCTGCAGCTAGCCCCCTCTCCACAGCTCCCACCTCTGTACTCCCTTCTGTCCACAGCTTTAACCTCCCCTTCACAGCTCTAGCCCCTGCATTGCTATTACACACAGCTCTCACAGCTCTCACTGCTGAGTTCAAATCTCAGCAGTGCCTTTTTAAGGGAATTCCAAGTTTGGTAAATAAAATGTAAAGTACAGTGATACCTCGTTTCACAAACTTAATTCGCGAACCGAGGCAAATTTTCCTATAGGGTTCAATGTAAATCAGGTTAATCTGTTCTGAACTTTATTTTTTGTTTTTGAACCACAAAGCCAAGAAAAAAGTACAGTACAATACAGTCAGGGCCAAGGGCTTCCACAAGGCAAACTAGGCAGCCGCCTAAGGTGCAATACCCCCTAGGGCGCAGCCACAGCCGCTGGTTTACAAAGAACAATTGGAAAAGCGCCTTTAAGTGCAGACAGCATTAATCTTTTATTAAAAAAAGGATGCCAAATGGCAACTCACATAACAAGCTAGATAATAGGCTCATCAGAAAGGTATAAGTCTGGGACACTGTGCAGGATTACCCACTGAGGAGCCACCAGGGTCCGCTGCAGAGTGTTTAGAAAAGCCGTCCAGACACTGCCAAGATGGCCCTGGAGTGTACACGGGGCCCTCAGCGTCAGTGGGATTACGTCACCAGAGCGACGCGTTTCAGAGCATGCAATGTGTCGTCTTTCATCAGGCTGCAGATACAGAGATGAGAGGTTCTGTATATCAGGACCGGTCCGCTGACGCTGAAATTTATCAGTAGTTGGACTGAAAATAAAATGCTTTTTTAATATATCATCATAGTAATATTTTTTAGGTTTTATTTTTTTTTGGGGGGGGGTTGCAAGTAGCTGGTCATTCCTAGAGTGCAGTCTGACACCGGCCCTGAGTACAGTATGAAGAGAGAGGACACTAACCGTGCACATTCTTGTCACCTGCATTACTGCTCCACACTTTCTTCTTGCCACCGTGCTTGCTTTGCATTTTCTTTGAAGCCATGCTGGATGTACAGTATGTAGGCGCTAAGACGCACACCAAAAAGCTTCTCATTACTGAACTGTAAGTGTCTTCCCAGTACTGTACACTTTCAGTGACCAGCGATCTCACCAGAGCAGGGAAAAGCAAATCGTGTTCGTGAACTGAAACGGAGTACAGAAACCAAAGCAGATTTTTGTGAACTCTTCTGTTCGTGACCCGAGTTGTTTGTGAGCAGAGGTACCACTGTACCAATTTCACTGCAAAAAAAGTATTACTATTATTAGTATAAGTACAAAAGTATTAACCACTTGTACATTTACTGTGGGCATGCGTTGCTCAGCACATGTGCATTGGCGCACTCCCTGGGGTGCACAGCGGAGCAATCCCTTGACTGGACACGGTGATCAGTTCCTGGCTGCTGTTATGACCAATCAAAGCGATCACATGATTACATTCATGGCAACTTGCTTACTATTGTGATGCTGTGATTGGCCCACACCTATCACATGGTACCTGGGCCAATCACAGTATCCTGTACCATGTGAATAGCTGTAGCTCAGGGATATGCACTTAGCGGACCTCCAGCTGTTGCAGAACTACAAGTCCCATGAGGCATAGCAAGACTCTGACAGCCACAAGCATGACACCCAGTGGCAGAGGCATGATGGGACTTGTAGTTTTGCAACAGCTGGAGGTCCGCTAATTGCATATCCCTGCTGTAGCCAATTACAGCATCACAATAGTAAGCAAGCTGTCATCAATGAAAGCCAATCATGACACTTAAAACTATTGCTTATAACAATGATCATCACTGTTATAAGCAATAGCAGCATAAGAAAAAAATCACCAGCCCCCCCCCAGAGTAATAGAACTACTATGGTGACACTGGACTACGCTGATGACAGCATGTGAAAAAAATAGTAAAAAAAGAAAAACGTGTTTAAAGAATTGAATATATACTTTTTTTACATACTGTCACCAGTCAGTATACCTGATCACCATCACACCAGCCAATGATGACACTGCACTGCACTGGTGACAGTATGTAAAAAAAAATGTGAAAAAAACACCAAAAGAAAACAATGTATCAGTGTGAAGAGGGCATTAATTTTAACTTGTTACAAGATTACTTTGATAGTTTCATGCAAAAATAAGATTAAAAAAATATTATGGGGCTCCCCCCTAAGATTGGGAACGGACCCTTCAAGTCTGGTATGGATTTTAACCCCTTCCTTACCCGGCACTTAAACCCCCCTCCTGCCCAGACCAATTTTTGGCTTTCAGCACTGTCGCATTTTGAATGACAATTGCGCGGTCGTGCGACGTTGTACCCAAATAAAATTTGCGTCCTTTTTTTCCCACAAATAGAGCTTTCTTTTGGTGGTATTTGATCCCCTCTGCGCCATTTCTGATCGCCGCTATAAACAAAAAATGAGCGATAATTTTGCAAAAAAGAACAATATTTTTTACTTTTTGCTAAAGTACAAATCCATTAAAAAAATTATTCATCAGTTTTGGCCGATATATATTCTTCTACATATTTTTGGTAAAAAAAAAAAATCGCAATCGGCGTATATTGATTGGTTTGCGCAAAAGTTATCGCGTCTACAAACTGGGAATTGATTTATGGCGTTTTTATTAATTTTTTTTTTTTACTAGTAATGGCGGCGATCTGCGATTTTTATTGGGACTGCGATATTGGGGCGGACATGTCGGACATTTTTTACACATTTTTGGGACCAATGACATTTATACAGCGATCAGAAATTTAAATGTCCACTGATTACTGTATAAATGTCATTGGCAGTGAAGGGGTTAACCAGCAGGGGGCAGTGAAGGGGTTAAATATGTTCCCTGGGTGTGTTCTAACTGTGGGGGGGGGGGGCAGGGCTGGCCGGGACATAACAGATCTAACTGATCCCAGTGACAGGGATCAGTAGATCTGCTATGTCCCCTGTCACAGAACGGGGAACCGCTGTGTTTACAACGGCGGTTCCCCGTTCTGAGGCTCCTAAAGGTGATCGGCGGGTCCGAGCGGACATCGAGTCCGCCCGACCCACGGGCACGCTCGCGCAGCGTGCGTCGCGCATGCGTGCGCGCCGCCGCTGCTGCCAGGGGGCGCGCGGGAGCATGCGCAGTGGAGGACGTCCATGGACGTCCTCCGGGCATTTCAGATCCGCGCTGGAGCCGTACTTTGGCTATAGCGCGGATCTGAAGTGGTTAAAGGGGACCCCATCAAAAAGGAAAATTTGTGGGTTTCCTCTAAAAATTCAGGCTAGACCGTTATCTACGCATACTGCCTGGCTGACCGGCAAAGGAGGGATAAGTGTGCGCCCCCTGAAACATACCAAGCCACATGTCCCCAACATGGAGAGGGACCCCCTCCCCTCAAAGCACCGTGCCCCCATAGTGTTTTTGAACACAAGGGCCTCTTCCCCACATCCGTGGCCTGGTGGCCTTTGGGGGATGTGGGTGGGAAGCTTATTGGAATCAGGAAGCCTTCCCCATGTGTATGAGTGAGGAGTACATAGTACCCCTACACTTTGACAAAAAAGAAAAAATGAAATAAACAAGTCCTTTAACCACCTCCCACCCGCGCCATAGCCGAATGACGGCTACAGCGCGGCTCTAAAATGCCGGGAGGACGTCAATAGACGTCCTCCCATTTGGCTTGTGCTGGGCATGCTCCCGCGGGCGCGCGCGGCACGCGCATGTGCCGCCGTGATCTCCTTTCAGAGAGGAGGAATGGGGAACCGCCGAAGTAAGCACGTTCTGTGACAGGGGACATAACAGATCTACTGATCCCTGTCACTGGGATCAGTTAGATCTGTTATTTCCCGACCATCCCCGCCCCCCCACAGTAAGAATACACCCAGGGAAAATTGTTAACCCCTTCACTGCCCCCTGCTGGTTAACCCCTTCACTGCCAATGACATTTATACAGTAATCAGTGGACATTTAAATTTCTGATCACTGAATAAATGTCATTGGTCCCAAAAAAGTGTCAAAAACGTCCAACATGTCTGCCCCGATATCGCCGTACCGATAAAAATCGCAGATCGCCGCCATTACCAGTAAAAAAATAAAATAAAATAAAAACGCCATAAATCAATGTCCATAGTTTGTAGGCGCTATAACTTTTGCGCAACCCAATCAATAAACGCAGATTGTGATTTTTTTTACCAAAAATATGTAGAAGAATATATATCGGTCTAAAATGATGAATAAATTTGTTTTTTTATTTTTTATTTTTGGATATTTATTATAGCAAAAAGTAAAAAATATTGTTTTTTTTTCAAAATTGTCACTCTTTTTTTGTTTATAGCGGCAATCAGAAATGACGCAGAGGTGATCAAATACCACCAAAAGAAAGCTCTATTTGTGGGAAAAAAAGTACGCAAATTTTGTTTGGGTACAACGTCGCACGACCGCGCAATTGTCATTCAAAGAGCGACATCGCTGAAAACTGAAAATTGGTCCAGGCAGGAGGGGGGTTTAAGTGCCCAGTAAGGAAGGGGTTAAAAAACAAACCCTTCCCAAGAAGTCCCATGATGTAAATCCATCGTCAATCACGTCATCCAGATATGAAGATCCTCATCGGTCACATTAAACAACAATTGCAGACTAGGGATGGGTGAACGGTTCGGCCCGAGTATAAGTTCGGGCCGAACTTCTGTTTTTCGCCTGTTTGGCGGATAACCGAACAAACGGGATGTTCCGTCATTTGTTTGCCCCCCCCGAATGACCTACAACATTATGGGGCAACTTCGCCGCCGCAGAGCACCCCATAATGCATGGCACGCACAGCTCTGCCCGCTGTTTGTTATGACAGTTTATTTATATGGCAGGACGCGGTCATGTGACGTCAGAGGGGCGGGTCACGTGCTCACATCACCGGATGGCCCCATCCTTCACTATAAATAAGCTACCATAATAAACCCAGCTCAGTCGGCGGGAGCACTCCCATGGAGGAGGAGCTGTTCCATTTTTTTTTTCGGGTCCGTTGCTCGCCATGATTGAAGTGGATTACAATGGGGGGCACTTATTTTTGTTTTTTTAAATAATTGTCTCCTGTGTTTTTATTTTGTCTACCCAGTAATAATTCACATGGGGGGTCAGGATCTGGGGGCCCCCTTCCAGATTCCGATAAGCCCCCCCGCCCACAGACCCCCACAACCACAGCCCAGGGTTGTGGGGAGGAGGCTCTTGTCCCCATCAACATGTTAACAAGGTGCTTTGGGGTGGGGGGTGCAGAGCCCCCCTCCCCAAAGCACCCATACTCCTTATGTTGAGGGCATGTAGCCTGGTACTGTTCAGGAGGGGAGGCGTCCCCCCCCCCATCCTAACCGTTCTACACCTCACAGAGATGTGCCCTTTTACAACACAGACTAAGGACACCCCCCAGGTACAATATTTAAAGGAACCTTTATTTTTTTTACACTTTAAGCATTATTAAAATCACCGCTCATTTAAAAATGACGTTTTTTACAAACTTTTTTTTCATTGATACATGTTCACTAGGGCAGGACCCGGACCCCTATAACCATTGTATGCCCAATTACTTGCATATAAGCTTTCAAAATGGGCACTTATGATTTTTGACGTTCGGGTCCCATTGACTTCAATGGGGTTTGTTATTTGGGTCTGAACTTTCAGAATGTTCGAAAGTTCTGGTGCGAACTGAACAGTGGTCCGTTCGGCCCATCCCTATTGCAGACCCACCAAAAACTCACTGACCTCTGACACAATCTGCTCCCTATAATTCACATGCCACGAATGGCATGTTCCTGTCCCTGCCACAAAATAAAAATGTGGGTGCCGGGTCTCCCAGGTGATATCAATGGAAAAATGTTAACAAACAAAACCAAAATGTTTAAATATTATCCACTTGCTGACTGTGCAATAGCCGAAAGACGACTACAGCACGGTGTGATGTGGGAGGAAAGGAGAGCCGTTAACCAGCAAGACTGTCAGCACATTGTTTACACTGACAATCAGGGCACTGGTAATCAGTGCAAACCCCATCAGTGCCAATCAGTGCCTATCAGTGTAGCCTGTCAGTGCCCATTAGTGCCTCCTCATCAGTGCTGCCTTTCAGTGTCATCTATTAGTGCCCATCAGTGCTGCCTATCAGTGTAGCCTTATCAGTACTGTCTATTAGTGTAGCCTCGTCAGTGCTGTCTATCAGTGTAACCTCATCAGTGCTGCCTATCAGTGTAGCCTCATCAGTGCCTCCTCATCAGTGCTGCCTTTCAGTGTCATCTATCAGTGCCCATCAGTGCTGCCTATCAGTGTAGCCTTATCAGTACTGTCTATTAGTGTAGCCTCGTCAGTGCTGTCTATCAGTGTAACCTCATCAGTGCTGCCTATCAGTGTAGCCTCATCAGTGCCTCCTCATCAGTGCTGCCTTTCAGTGTCATCTATCAGTGCCCATCAGTGCTGCCTATCAGTGTAGCCTTATCAGTACTGTCTATTAGTGTAGCCTCGTCAGTGCTGTCTATCAGTGTAACCTCATCAGTGCTGCCTATCAGTGTAGCCTCATCAGTGCCTCCTCATCAGTGCCACCCCATCAGTGCTTATCGGTGCCACCTCATCATTGCCCATCAGTGCAGCCTCATCAGCGCACATCAGTGAAGAAGAAAAATTACTTATTTTCATATTTTATTGATTGCAGTGAACTAAGGATTAATAAGGGGTTAACCAGAGGAACATTTTATTTTAAGGCCTCATATACACTGGCGTTATTAACGCCACATTTTTGAGCTGTTTTTACAGCTTAAGAACGCCACACCATGTTATTCTATTATTATTACAGTTTGCGCAGCTCTTTACAATACAAGGGCAGATAGTATAATTACAATACAATTCAATACAGGAGGAATCAGAGGGCCCTGCTCGTTAGAGCTTACAACTCTATGGCCTCCTGTACATGTTGACCTTATTGAGCTGTAGATGGCGTCGGCTTCTTAAGCTGTAAATCTAACGCAGGACCTGCGCGTTCAGAAGCTGCAGCGTTAGAGCATTTTCGACGATGAGCCAGTAAAATGCTCAATAACGCTCATTAACGTGCATTAGCCCTGTAGCGGTGTCATCCGGCGTTTTCGGTTTTAAAATAACCAAATATAGCAGAGGGATGCCTCTTCAAACAAAACGCGACTAACCGCGGATGCTCAATAACGCGCATTAACGCCAATGCAATACACTGATGAAAACGCGTTTTTAGCGCCGATTTTTTCCTGGCGTCGGACCCGACGCCCGTGTAGATGAGGCCTAAAACTTTTTTCCACTTGTCAGGTTGTTTTAACTAACATCATCTGCAGATGGAAGCTCATCCCTTTGATCTGCAGATGAACAAACTGAATGATACCAAAGTAACAATATGTTACAGTACATTGTATCTTTCTGTAGCACATGAGCAGAGTTGTTTATAAACACTGTCAGTAAGCTTTTGTTTGACAGCAAGTGGTTCTTTGCCCTGTTTGAATAAAAAAGAAAAGTCAGCAGCACAAATACTGTAGCTGCTGACTTTTGATAGAAGGTTACTCACCTGCACTGTCCCAACCTGACCCAGCTCTTCGTGAGCCTCCGGTTCCTGGTGCCGGTATGTTTTCTGTGGCAGCTGGCTATGCTTCCTTGTGGCTGCCCACTGTGCATGCAAGAGCTGCGCTGCGCTTTGTGAGTGGTCCTGCAGCCTTCTGGGACCTGTGACATGCCCCAGAAGATTGCAGACAGGGGAGAGAAGAGCATCCGGTGGTTTCAACTGAAAGTGGGAGTGGGTATCTGTTAAAACTAGGTACATGACCCCCCCTCCCTAAAAAAGTGGCAAAAATAGAAGAGGGGGGTATAAAGCGTAACTTCCCCTTTAGACTAAAGTTCTGCATGAAGCTGCTCATCAACCATACCAGCTTTGAGTAATCCAAGCCAGAATAATTGTTTACTGGGGAGGAGGATCCTAGCAAAAAGGCAGAGAGACTGGACATGCTACACATGTCCTATACAATGTCCTGAACAATGATGACCTTTTTTAGGTCATGTGTAGCATTCCCTAAGTCAGCAACTAGTTAAGTAAATTTCCTCTAGGAGTTGTGTTTGATATCTAACTGATTGTTATCATCTTATAACCACTTTTTATTAAGGTAACTTCATCACAGCATGAATTGTGGAATATGTATAAAGGCTGGCTTTGGGTCTTCAGTTTTTGGTCACAACTTCCAGTCTGACAGATGCGTATCCCTCAAAACATTCCCCAGACTGTATACAACTAGGTCATTTACAATTAGGCCACATTAGAAGTCCTTTAAAGACCCCAACTAAGGACTGTTTATGAGGTTGCTGCATTCCATCTAAGTTTAAGCTGCTGATGCATAGACAAGAGGTTTAAAGCTGATGGTTTTTGTTACCGACTTGGGGGGAAATTAGGGTAGCTTGGTGTTGAGAACTACAGCCCCATTCTCTCCACACAGTTTGAGGCTCAAGGTTCATGTATAACCAATTTTTTTACTAGTTCTTCCTTGTCTATGGAAATGGAGACACGGCAGGGGTGTGTCCTTTTCCTACATACTTTTTCTCATATGTGTCTGCTGTCCAGGCCAACTGTCTTGTGCCACCCTTTCCTGCCCCAGTTGACTGGCTGGCCTTGGTACCCCACTATTAGGATTGAACATTATTGTCAAACAAGACATTTTCAGGATAGGAGACATTGAAAGAAATTCTTTGCTCACTCTTTGTTAGCACACCTAGAACCCTGCAAGCCCTATATTAGCAAAAATTGCAGCAGAATGAATGAGTTGCTTTAGCTCAACTTTCACTAACACAATTTGTGTGAGTTAAATGGTGGTGTGAATGGACTCTTGGTACCATGATTTATGGGAAGCACTGTGCCACCCCTGGCACCTTTGCTGCCCTAGGCCACAGTCTATGTTGGCGTAGCGCACCCACACAAGAGCCGCTGGTTAATTCGGTCCTATTTCCCCCCTCAGAACACACACAGCCAGGCACACAGCCTTTTTTGGCATTCTTCCCCTGGCCCAAAAGTCAAATCTAGGGGTTTCTTTTTAGGGTTTTTATTGGAACAGGAACTTGGATAGGATTAAATACCCCTAGTGAACTGTAACTTGAACAAACTTGAGGATTGCTTGACTTCTGGCTGCTCTACACAAATTTATGGCTGTATTGCACAACCTCTGGCTTCACCGCACAACTCCTTGGCTGTACTGTACTTGCCAAAGAAAGGTCCCACAGGATACATTACACTGATAGTGACCTGTTCTACCTTAGAACATTAAAAGCACCCCACTCTCACTTCTGCTCAGTATAAAGGGATAATTTACTCACTCAGTCACAGGATCACCAGTTGCCTCCTGTTGATAACCACAGGCTCTTCCTAGTAATGGAGACGGAGATTTAGGACAGTTGGACTTCGTCCCACCAATTTCCTCCTGACTCAGCTCCCCTATGTACCAATATACCATCTGTTGTAGAAAAATACAAGCTTTCTTTGATTTTTTAACAAGGCCTCATCTTAGCCCCTGGTGTGTACATAGAATGTAACTGAACAATCTCTCTAGAATTTCCTTTAGATTTCCCAAACTATGGTATAGGAGGACCCACCTATCTATCCATTCACTCTGTATTTAATCAAGCAGGCCCTTGTAGTACATCAGAGGTGTCCAACCCATGGCCCCAGATGTTTTGGCATGCGGTCCAGGCTCTCCTGGAGATATGCTGGGGTTGCCGTGCAAACATAGCAGCTGTGGCAGCCTATATTAAAAAGTCTGATAAATGCACACCTGGAGGGATGCTGTGCAAACATAGTTGATGGATGCAGGGCGTGTGTGCTATTGAGGCCAGCTGGTGAACTGCTTACTCTGTCTTACTGGTTTCCATGTCTGAAATCTACATACCAGGAAGTCCTAAACTTTTCTATGGAACACACCAGGGGCTAAGGTAAGGCCTGGTTCGAAAAATCAAAGAAAGCTTTTATTTTTCTGAAACAGAGGTACATTATTTTTTTTTAACATAAAGTTTATTTAGGTTTCCAAACAAAAAAAAAAGACAGTAGTGGTACATTCATTCCAGAAGATTAAATATACATCAACCAAATTAGCAACCAACATCCCAAAATTTTGTAGAAAAACCATATCTAGTATTACGCAAATTAGTCAAGACACCAGGGGGGGAGGCTGGGCCAGGAGAGATGCATATATAAAGAATGGAGCTAAACAGTATTTGGCGAGAGGATCAACTCAACAGAAACCTCTCAAGTCTACTGAGCTGTTTTCACAAAAGGGAAATAGTAGTAAGAGGGGAAGGAAGGTTCCAAACCCTACTCCAGAGTCAGCTGCCTTGCCTTGACCCATGTAGCCCAAATCCTATCAAATTTCTTTGGACAATTACATCCCAAATATGTCAATTTATTGAGCGGTAGAGCTGCATTCACTAAAGACTTCCAAAGCTGTGTAGTAGGGGGTTGAGGATGGTTCCATTGAAGGAGAATCGCCTTTCTTGAATAGAATGTTGTATAAAAGACAAACAATTTTTTGACTGGGGGGCTTTCAAGGTGTCACATATCCCTATCAATAAAGGAATAGGACTACACATGACCCTTATTTTCCCAATGAGGTTAATGTCATCCATTACTCCCTTCCAGAAGTCCTGCAGTCGAGGGCAGGACCACACCACATGGAAGAAATCATCATTATCTGATCCACACTTAGTATAAACCACTATCCTGGTTGGGTAAATTCTTGCTAGACGAGCAGGGGTGTATTAGGCTTGGTGCAAAAATTCAAGCTGGGTGAATCTGACGCGTGATGATATCACTAGGGGAAGATATTGTTGTAGGCCCTCTTCCCAGTCATCGTCTGCTAATGTGGGTAACAGAGGTACATTAATAGTATATTGGTACATAGGGAGCTGGAATTTATAAAAAGGTGAACTTAGCTTTTAATCTCTGGGCAAAGGTCCTTCAGTAGGTCCCCCAGCTATGCCTAGCTGGGACCTTGATGTCTTCACTCTGGCTCCTCTAGCTTTCCTGCCCTAGGGGCAGAACCTTCATAGGGGGTCTCCTCCTGCAGGACTGGACCCAGGATCTCTGCATTCTTCTGCCAGGACTGAGACTAATTATGGGCTTTCCCTCCACCCTCTGGGCACACCTCCTCGTGGATTGGTTGGAGTCCCATATTCAAGGCTGCCTGAACTACACTCTCTCCTAATATGCTTCCAGAAGCCTCTAGAAGACAGGGAGAGTAGCAGAACAACAGCCTGTGAAGCACTGAGCAGCCCTGAGCAATCAAGCTCTGCTTCAGTTTTTACAGAGGAGCAAGCGCTGCCCCCTAATCCATACGCCCGGCCCCTAATCTTCATGCAGGGTGCCAGATGCCTGGATTCCAATGTTTTGTTTTTTTTGTGGAAGAATGTATTTAGAGCTGGAGGCTCTAGTTGGCATCAAAAAGGGTGGGCTCAGGGCGCAAAGCACCTCGCCCCGAGCCCACCCACTTGTGTGACAATAGCGAATTAATATTCACTATTGTCATCCTGATTCTCCTCCCGGCCAATCAGGAAGGGCGAGAGGAGACCATATAGGCCACCGAGAAAGAAGCCGCCGAGGAGGAGGAGTCACAGAGAAAGCTGCCATGAAGTCGCCAAGGAGGAGGAGACGCAGGAAGGATCCCAAGCTGCCCGCCACCTAGATGGGCGTAAGTGTGGGGCTGGTGGGCAGACAGACAAGCGAGTGGCGGGGGGGGGTTGATGGGCATAGGTGTGCGCAGCCTATTGCATTAGGGTGTGCACCACAAACTGCAAACAAACATGACTGTGTGTATATATGTCAGAAGGGCAGAGATCAGTGTCAGTAGTTTATTTTTATTTAATTTATTTTTTTACAATTTTCTTTTTTTATTATTTTTTTTATAATATATTTTATTATTATTTTTTACAATTTTATTTAGGAGCCCTTGGTGAAATATCAGGGGTCTAAACAGACCCATGATGTCTCACTTTTGAGAAAGAGAAAGAGACTGAGGACAGGCAGCAGGGGGAATCTGCACAGTACAGGGTGATTAGTGTGTGCCCAAGCACACCTGCCACCCTATGTACGCACGCCTATGTGGGTGGGTTTGTTTGCCACCCTCCACCCCTCCCCAAATGGAGCACCAGCCGCTGCTGCAGAAGAGCTAAACTACATTTTCCTAGCAGCCTACCTTGAACTTAGGAGGGTGCTACATTGGCTATGCCTTTCACAGGAGCAGTTTTAGTATTCTTGATCTCCCCAACTCTGTCCCAGTGGCAAGATTGCGATTCCCAGAAGACAACGGCAGTGACAAAGTTGGCAAAGTGTGTTTGTATTACACCTAGGGGTGTCATGCTTTTTCTGTAGGTATAGGAAAAGCTCTTTTATATTTTTATTGCTGACAGGGCCTTTCCCAAATACATGAGACATTTCTTTGAAGTCATTTGGCTTTGTCAAGCGCAGGAAATTTGCTGCATAAAGAAAAAAGAAATGTTCCTCTGTGTCACAGCTGTGTGTTTTTTTATAGTTGACATTTGCTAATTTGCATTTCCTTATCTATTCCGTTGTTCTCTACTTTTCCATCCTTCGTGCCGCTTTTGGCTTTCATTAGCTTTTGTTCTGCTTTTGCATTTCTCTACCTTCTGTTTTCCACTTACGTTTCTCTCTTTTGCTCTTTATTCTCAATCGTTTATATTTCCTGTTTTTGTATGATTTTGACTCTTTTCATTCCTTGAATCGAAACTGAAATAAAAAAAAAAAATAAAAAAAAATTCTACTTTACAGGGAACATGAATGTCAAAAATAACAATACACTTTCTGTGCCTAGGCCCCCCTGTACCTTGAGCCTCATATCTATATATCCGTAGTGTGAGAATTAAAGCTGGCCATACACTAGTAGATTTTCAAACAAATGTTTGTACATCCCTATATCCATATGAAAATTCTCAGTATTGATGACTTGACTAATGTTCTTCGAAAGTACTTCAATATGTTGCTTGCTTAACATTCGATGTTGGAATGACTAGACTTTCACAACTGAAAACAACATACAATGTTAAAAATGTGTTCATTCAAGAACATTCTTTTTTCTATCACTGCGGTCAAAAACGAATGTCAATTTGAGGCGGAGCTTACGCTCTGACGTCACCACGCTGCTACAGGACGGGAGTATGGGCGATGTAAATTTGCCGGCAATTGATGTTATGCGATTTTAAAGTGTTCATATGTGAGTATAATACTTACTTTTAATAAATTATACTGTCAAAGCGATAACACACTATTGGCCCCTTCCTTTCTCTATCCTTATGGGAATACTGAGACGGGAGTGACGGATGGTTAATGGTCACCCAAGGCTAAAACAATAAGTCGTGATCTCAAGGCTGAAGGAGAGGAGAGTCCTAAATCACAACTATACCCGCAGAAGGTTATTTCCGCTTGCGCATCTGACACACTAGCGATAGTGCGTCCTTTATTCACGGTAAAAGTACCCATCCTTGGGGACTCACAGGGTGTGCATGCCCTCTGGTGGTGGATTTCATCTATGAGTCACCTGATGAGAGAATATTCATTTATTAATTTAACACAATTTATATAATGGGACTGAACTTTTGCACTTGGACTTTTTCTGAAGAGCACTACCACTATTATATTTTCGAATGTCAATTTGACCTCACTGATGATTAAGAAATGAAAGGAACGCCCTTAAACTTAAAACATCTTGAACAATTTTCTTTTTAGTGCAGCCTTTCTCAATCTTTTCTACACTGAGGAACCCCCAAAATAACTTTCCCGTCTCAGGGAACCCCTACTAAAGATGACTATATCTACAACTCAGGATACATTAGTGTGATGGTCAATGGGAAGAATGCTCCTTACATTTGTCACCATTTGGAAGAATTCCCCCTTACAGATAGCTGAAAAGATCAATGGTGTCAGTGGGAACTTATCTGAGAGACAGAAATTGCTCATTGCTCAAGGAACCCCTAATGTTCCATGGAACCCTGGTTGAGAATCCCTGTTCTAGTGTATGGCCAGCTTAAAGCAGAACTTCACTTAAAAGGGAAAGTAATGCTTATCTGCCTCTCCCTACCTCCTCTAACATATTTGCTTTTTTTTTTCTGGAAGTGAATACCTTTTTCCAATGTGTACCCGCTCCCACTTCCGTGATTATTGCCTAGGCTACAATTATGAAAGCCTGGCTTGCTCCCCGCCCACCTGCACTCTTCTGGGACATATCACATGACTAATCTGACATTCAGTGCGATCAACAGTCACAGCCGCCTCCCACATCCAGGATACTGGTGTCGGGGATCCAAAGGCTGGGGGAGAACTGTTCCTGGTTAAGACAGTGCCTGGGCTGGTGAGCAGGGCCTTCTTTAAGGCAGGGCAAAATGGGCAGCTGCCCTGGGCCCTATCAAAGCAGCTGCCTCATACTTGCCAACTATCCCAGTTTAAATTTCCTTGTCCCTTGAAGTTTTAGTCCCGAGCGGTGTCTTGTGAATTCTCAGTGTGAATTTTGTTACTAATGCTGCCCATCTCTGCCCTATTGCCATGCGCACATGACTCACCTGCAGACCCTGTGTTTCCATGTAAATAACCTGCATTGATGTGTAAATAGCCACAGACCGGTGGCATTGATATGTAAATAATGGCATCATTCATATATATATCATGCCCCCCTGAGGTCATATTCACCATCACTTCTGCTGAATGCTGCCCACTGGGGAGGTATGCTTGAAAGTCCTTGTGACCTAGTCGGAAGTGAAGAAACGCGTCAGAGGTGGAGCCACACGACGATCCGAACGGATCGTGAGTTAGCCGACAGTGTCGCTGTGAAGGAGTGGAGCGGCGATCACGGATGGGTAACAACCGCTCGTTTGTCCATATACCAATGACCGTTACTAACTTCAATGTAAGCACATATTTTAGTGTAATAAAAGTTGTTTTTTTTTAAAATGATACACTATGAGGGGCCTCTCTGTTTATCCTTTTTATGAGTGATCTATCTGGAGGAACACAGAGGAATTGACAGCTGGCTGGATTTATGGTGTTAACCTCTAGTGGTTTTGTCATTCATCTGGAGGAGCATAGAGAAAGTGATAACCCCTTTTTTGGGAGATGCTGTTAACCCCTTGAAGTTCTGGTGAGCCTCAGTGTGTGTATATTTCACGTGGTGACACTGGTGAAGGAGCTTTCAGATTGAAGTTTATCACAACATATGGAGTCTCTCACTATTTTGGACTTTTAAAAGCACTAGTACTTTATATATTTGACTCATTATTTGTTTTTTTTTTGTTAGTGAGTGTTTATTGCGCTGCTGATAACTACATCCTGTCAGTTATATGTTTTCATTATGCTTGAAAGTCCTGCCTACAACTGTGGTCATTAAGCCTAACATCAGTCTGTTCTGCAAAGGTAAGCAAATTTGAGGTAGAACCCTTTTTTAAAAATAACATGGTGTCACAGCACTGTGAAGTTTGGTGCATGTGAATACGCACCATCTCAGCAAATGCGTGAGGGTGTCATTAACAATTAATGGCACTGCTGTGTATCTGCTAAAGTGCAGCACGCTTCTGTGGTGTCAGAAAGCATTTTTGCATGCGTTCCTGACACACAGATAAATGTGAACGTAGGCTAAAGGTCTGTTACATTGGTGGTCAGCGTAAATCTTTGTTGGAAGAGCAACAGCATAGTAGCTTTATATACTGTATATACTGAACTATACATATACATTATACCTGTTTATATCAGCAGGTGGCACTGCAGTATTATAGTGTTATGTGCATGGAAAATCTATTGTAATGCAATAAGAGAAAGTGTTACTTCTCCTTTGTTCTATGTACTCGTTTGTTATTAAGTTCCTGTTCCTGTAAGACATGATGTGATATTTCTCCATTTTTGCTGTATACAACAAGCTTCCAAAGCATGATTTCAATACTCAGCTGTGAGGTTATGGGTCCCAGCACACCCAGCAGCACCCAGGCAGTACTGTATACAAGCTCTGCAAAGATGGCAAGTGGTTCAAATGTGAAGTTTCCAATAGCAAAGCTGAACAGTGCCAATTACCAGCTGTGGAAATTCCAACTACAAATGCTTTTTAGTAAGGATGACTTGTGGCAAGTGATGAATACAGACAGACCCACAAATGTAGAGATGGAGGACTGGGACAAGAAAAATAGGCAGGCAAAAGCTTATTAGTGGAAGACGTCCAGCTTATCCATATAAGAACAGAAAAAACAGCCAACAGTATGTGAAATGCATTACAAAAACAGTAAGCTGTTTTTACTAAGAAAACTATATAAAATGAGACTATAAGAAGGGCAGCAAATGTATAATCACGTGAAAGCTATGTTAGAGATCATAGAGCAGCTGCATGCCATCAGAGAGGACATAAAAGATAACCAAATTGTTGCCCTGCTCCTCTGCAGCCTTCCAGAGACACATACTGCTCTTAGTAACACTTTAGAAACTAGACCCAAGCAGGAGCTAACATTAGGATATGTCAAAGGAAAATTAATTAATGAATATGACAGAAGGAAGGAGAATGAGCACCATGATGACAAAGCTCTTAAGTTGTACAAATGGACAAAGTACAACAAAGAAAGCAGAGCCTGTTTTCGCTGTAAAATGATTGGTCACTTAACAAAGGACTGTTCTATCTGGAAAGCCAAGTAGCGAAAGCTAGAGCTATCCACAAAAGAAGAGTCAAAGCAGCCATAAAGTAAACTGCAGACACATCATGGAGTGGAACATTTTAAAGTGACACAAAGCGGTAAGCCACGCATAGACTCAGGAGCGACAAGCTACATGACTAGTGATGAGAACTTCTTCACAAACATTAATTACAGTGCAAAAGACAAAGTTTTGCTAGCAAACGGGAAAAGCATTATTTCAGGGGGTAAAGGCCAGGGCTTCGTGAATTGCATTACACCACAAGGCAAGCACAGTATACTAGTAAAGAAAGTGCTGTATGTTCCAGAACTAGAAGGCAGCCTTCTATCTGTGAAAAGATAAAAGGAAAACTGGATGATAACCTATACAGGCTCATCACCACAGACCAGCAAGCCAATATAGTCTCTAATGACCCACACAGCAAATGTATTTACTTATGGCATAGGTGGCTGGGGCACAGAAGTCCAGAAGCCATACAGGACATTATAAAGAGAGGCTTATCAGAAGATTTGACAATAACGCCTTGCAAAGTGCTCATGAACTGCAAGTGCTGTATAGAAACAAAAGCCACACGTGCTCCTTTCCACAGGCATCTTAAAGAAAAGCTACCCACCTCCTACAGCTCATACACAGTGACATATGCGGTCCAATGAAACCTCCCATGTCAGGCGGGAACAGATATCTACTGACTTTCATTGATGATTATTCCAGGTACACAACTACGCTTCTGATGAAACATCAAAGAAACTTCAAGAGTTTGTTGCCATGTCTAGCAACATATTCCAATGCAAACCAGGAATAATACGCACCGACAATGGGGGAGAATACATAAGCAAAGAAGTGGCCTCATACCTGAAGAGACAAGGAATCGTACACCAGACAACCACACCATACTCCTGAACAAAATGGTGTAGCAAAAAGGAAAAATCACACTCTTACAGAAATGACTAGGTGCATGTTGTTGGGTGCCAACCTACCTCACAAGTACTGGGGAGAAGCAGTCATGACTGCAATCTACCTACAGAACAGACTACCCTCAAAAGCCATTAAAAGTACTCCATTCAAAACTTGACATGGATCACAGCTTAGGATAGGGCACATCAGAGTGTTTGGATGTAAAGCATATGCCTATATTCCAAGTGAGAAGTGATCCAAGCTGGAGAACAGCGCCATAGAGGGCATTCTAGTAGGTTACAGTAAGCAAACTAAGGGCTACAGAACCCTTCACCCAACGACTGACAAAGTGACAATAAGCCGTAGTGTTTATTTTGATGAAAGACCATCACCAGAAACACTGATCCCTGAAAGCTGTGAAGTGAATATGCCAGGCAAACCAGAAGAAAAGGTTGACCAAAGCGAACTTGGGCAGGAGTCATTACCTAAATCAAGTTTCCCACCAGATCCTGCTGAACTGCCTGAAATCAGAAGATCCAATTGGACTACAAAGGGGATACCACCCGGCAAGCTGTCATACACTGTCAAAACACACAGAATACTTGAACCAACATCCTGGGAAGACATAGAAAAACTGCCAAAACATGAAGCCAATGAACGGAGAATGGCAGCAGAAGAAGAATTAAAGTCACTTCAAGAAAATAAAACCTGGACACTTACAGAGCTCCCTCCTAACCACAAAACTATCAGAAGTAAGTGGACTTTCAAAGTAAAGTCAGACGCAGAAGGGAATATCCACAAATACAAAGCCAGACTAGTTGCCACTAGCTCCCAGAAATTCGGTGAAGATTACGATGGAACATTTGCTCCTGTCGTAAAACACTCCACCAACAGAGAGCTTCTTAGTGTTGCAGCCAGGAATGGCATGCAACTGCAAGCAAAACACCTAGACATTAAAACTGCTTTCCTATATGGAGACATTAAGGAAGACCTTTACATTGGGTTAAGAAAATGTTTGCCCAGGGTCCAATCAATAATAAAGACGGTCCTGCTGGTGAGTGTTCTTTTTTTCTTAAAAGTCAGCAGCTACAGTATTTGAAGCTGCTGACTTTTAATTGGTTAAAAAATGAGTTCCTTTTTAAGTCTCTGCTGTCTCTGACTGCTAGTCACAAGAGATTTGGAGTGAGGGTTGATGATGTAACTACTGTGATCGGACTGTTCTCCTTACTGGAGAGAAAGCTGTACATGAGGACCTGCAGTGAAAGGATCTCCCTGCTCTCTGTTTCATTCATTCTGTGGATTTGTGCTCACGAACACTGATCGTCAGTCTCTGTCGTCTCTGAATTTTTCCTTGAGTAAAAAATTGGTTAATTTTCAGTCGTCGAAGTTTATGACATCGACGACTGAAAATTCTTTTTTTCTTGTGAGTGGTCGTCCTGGCAGAAATAATAACTAACCTGGGACCCGTTTGTAAAAGAATTGGGTTACATTTCCAGAAGGAATTACAGAGGTATATCCTTTCGTCAAAATTACAGATCCACAAAACGAACGTCAACGTACGGTAAGGAC
>BLSH010131890.1:156979-171021 GCA_018402905.1 Glandirana rugosa | reverse complement strand
AAGAGACAGACACAAAGCCGCAAACCTAGCGGCAGTTTTCAAAGTAGCCCAAACACAGCTCCGTAGGTCCTCGGTGTCCGTCTGCAGAGTGATTGCCCAGCTAGCTCAGCTGATCCCGCATTCACCGCCACATGGAAATCCTGGAATGGATCGGTCGGGACTGGATCTTTCATCGGTTAGCTATCATGTGTATAGCCTCCCACATCCACTAGGGACAGGGGGATCCCCGGGGGTGCATGGGGGAAAGGGGGAGAGGGCGGAAACCGACGCGTTTCATCCGCTGTATCGCGGATTTCATCAGGGTGATGGGCCGTGGGTATATGCAGCATATTTAAGGGCGATATCACCAATCATATCCACCCATCGGTCCAATCCCGCCCCAAACGTTGATAAATTAACCCTGTGCAGGGAGGATTAATCAGGGCAATTGATTAGGTCACATTACATGAATCTTAGATATTTAAGGCTAGGTTGGTCCATGTCTCTGCACATAATAAATAAAACTGACATTAAAAGTAGAGTAGATTTTTTGCTCATCCTGGTATGTACAGACTCTAATGTTAAAGCCAATGGCTAGTCATAATTTGAGAGATTAACATAGCTTTCCATTTACAGACCAAAAATAACCATCCTTGATTTATCGGATGGTGTTTAGAGCTAAAAATATCTGGTTAGGGGGGTATGGTATGTGGTTAGATCGAGGACATTTCATTCTCCAATGTCATATTTAACATTGACCGCCCATTAGCCAAATATAGTTGGAAAGTTCAATGGGTATAAAGATGTATTTCATAGGCCAAACAACAAACGGGGAGGTAGCAATGGTAGTGTATTTTTCAAAGGAAAAAGAATCATCCCTCAAAAGATTAAACTTATTCTTTACTCCCCATTATGTATTCATTGCCGTTGGATAGAGTAGTTAAGTGTAATTGTACATCACACAGGCAAAATACCCCATGGGGGAGATGGTAATAGTAGTACGTCATCTAGGGTTCCAAAAATACTTGAAAGTTGAATTCAGTGTTGAGGCCTTTCGGGACCAGGCTTTTTAATCTAAAGATCCATTGCTTTTCAAGGCGTAGTAACACTTTATCAAAGTCACCTCTCCTATTGGACAGCTGTAAAGCAAAGAATCCTTTTACTTTGAGTCCTTGACATTTCCCCGAGTGGTGATCCCTAACATGTTGTGCTAGAGGTGAATCGTCTAGGGGATCCTTTATAGACGATAAATGTTCGCCAATCCTCGTTTTCAAGGCTCTTTTAGTTTTCCCCACGTATATCTTATTACATGGACATGTAATGATATAGAGGACTTTTTCCGTCGAACAGTTGATAAATTGATTAATTTTGTAAGTGTTTTTACCAGAGCTATCCTTGAAGGTACCCGTTTTTTCCACATAGCGGCAGATATGACATTTGCCGCATGGAAACATACCTTTTAGGGGAGGTAAGTCAGTAAGCCAGTTTTTCTTTAATGGTCTCACGAATTCTGATCTGACCAATTCGTCGCTTAAATTTCTCGCTCTCTTTGCGGTTAGAAGCGGTCTTGGGCCAACGATAGCTTTTATGAGTGGGCACCGTGTGAGAATAGGCCAATGTTTCGTAAGTACCATTCTCACCTTCTCCCATTGGCTTCCGAATGGAGTTATAATTCTCGTATGTCCGATATTGGTCTTAGTTTTTCGGATGCCATTTAGGTCTAGTAGCTCATTCCTCTTGGTTTGAGCCGCTCTTTTCTTTGATTTTTTCAGGGTTGAGTGTGGATATCTGCGATTTCTGAATCTTTGATACATGTCTGTGGCTTCTTTTTTGTAGTCTTCCTCTAAGGAACAGTTCCGTTTAATCCTCAGAAATTGTCCAGTTGGGATAGCACGGATGAGTGTTTTAGGGTGATGGCTTGTGGCTTCTAATAGAGTGTTCGCAGCAGTGGGTTTTCTGAATGTGTTGGTAATTAGTTTCCCACCCTCCGCTCTAATCTGTAAATCCAGAAACGTTATTTGATGAGCATGCAAGGTATAGGTTAATTTAATATTCCTGGTGTTATTGTTCAGCTCCTGTATAAACTCATGTGCCGACCTCTCAGTTCCATTCCATACTAGCAACACATCATCAATGTACCTGAGCCAGAGTAACGCCTGGCTCAGGTACATCGAGGATCGATAGACGATCTCTTCTTCCCACATGCCTAGGTGAAGACATGCATACGCTGGGGCCCAAGGGGCTCCCATTGATGTGCCCCGTATCTGTCTAATGTACGTACCAAGGAACACAAAGCAGTTGTTGGTCAGAGCAAAGCTTAATAATTCAGCTATGAATTCATTCTGAGGTCCCATCTCAGGATAGTGTGACTCTAAGAAGAAGGTGGTTGCCGCGATGCCCCACTCGTGGGGTATTGAGGTGTATAATGACTCAACATCTATCCCCACAAGTAGGGCATCCTTGGGTATCTCAACATCATGGATTTTTCTCAGTACGTCACCAGTGTCCTTGACGTAGGAGGTAAGTTGTACAACCAGATCTTTCAGTAGGGAGTCAAGGTACTTACCCACTCTTTCGAGGGGTCCTTTAACTGCAGATATTATAGGTCTACCTGGTGGATCGATAGTAGATTTATGTACCTTCGGGAGTATGTATATCGTTGGTATATTGAAATCCTTTACTGTTAGATATTCAAATACTTTTTTATCCAAGAGATCGGCTTCTTTTGCCAACAGTAACCTGAAGTTGAGTTCATCCGCTATTGTCCTAAATGGGTTATAATCAAGTTTCTGGTAGGTAGTTTCATCCTTCAGTTGGCGTACAATCTCCCTCTCATAGTTTTCAGCTGAGAGCAGTACAACGTTCCCTCCCTTGTCACTCTTCTTAATAATAATGTTGTTTGCTTCCTTTAATTCTTTTAGGGCACGTCTTTCATCAGGGTTAAGATTGTCAGGGCACCCGTATTCCTCCCAGTTAATTGTATTTAAATCTTCCTGAATTAAATCAAGGAAGATCCCCAGCCATTTGTTCTTCTTAAAGGCTGGCATTCTGGTAGAGCGAATAGGTAGGTTTGTTGGTCTTTTCAAGGGATGGGCTACAACTGTTTCCTCAGTTGTCTCCTCATCACTGCTGTTGTCCATAAGGGAGACTAGAATATCTCTCACCTCTTTTTCCTGATGGCTTAGTTCAGTTGAGGTGTCCTTATCGACACATGGATTAGAGTGGATGAGTCTTAAATATACCTTCCTCAAAAACAGGTGGATGTCCTTGACTACCTCGAATTCATCCATTGAGCGAGTAGGGGAGAATGTAAGACCTTTCAATAGTACATCTCGGTGTCCTTCATCGAGTTGGAAGTCCGTTAGATTGATAATAGTGTTAATGGATTCATCCCCACCTCTTCCTTTGGTTAGTGTTGGGGTATTTAATTTTTCAGTTGGTCTCGGTTCTTGTTCCGATTCCTGGTATTTATTCTTTGATTCCCTTGGTTCTTCCCTTTTTGTGGACCTGCTTCTCCTCCTCCTGTATTTCCTCTTCCTTCGTCTTTTGCCCCTTTTAAGATGCTCTTGACCGATGTCCGGGGTGTACTGTCGGTCATCCCATCTAAAAAACCCACCAATCGGTCAGTATCATCACTATCTGAGGTATTCTGGGTCCTCTGTGAGTCAGTTCTTGATCTTGCTCGTCTTCTTCTGGATCCACTCCTTCCCCTGGTTCTGGTCAAGTCAAATATCTCACCTCGAGCCCAGTCATCTAGATCCCTTTGATACTTGGTCTGTTTAATGTACCTCAAGTTTTTTTGAGTTTTGATCACCTCCTTTTTCAATATTTCATTTTGTTTCTCAAATTCAGGTTGTTCTTTATATGGTTCAAGGAGTTTTAGACTTTCATCGATTGATTTCTGGAGTTCCTGTGTTTGAAATCTCTCCTCCTCCACAATAAGTTTCATAATATTGATTCCATGATCGATACATTCCTGTTTCCATTTTGACAGAAACCTATCAGTATGCAGGTGTTCCGCAGGGACCACCTTCTCCCGTAGGCCCCTGGGGATTATGCCCTGTGTGATGTATGAATCCAGTGATAAAACATCCCATTTACGGTTCAATTGCTTTATGGTTAGCTTTTTATGTTCCTTAAAGAGGTCTCTGATTACCACTTGGTCATCTTTAACTATTTGGCTAGGTTCTAATGAGAAAGTCTGTCTGATTTCTTCTTCTAAGTCCTCCCCTATTGTATAAGCCATATTAAACACACAAACAGGATGAGCAAAATGTACTCTGAATGACTATCACAAATATGAGTTAAAAACTGGAGTTAGTGTGGATCCAAAAGTAACTGATATGCTCTCATTAACTAGATCAATCTGCAACGTGTCCAAAGAACTGGTCAAAGAAGCCAACCAAGAACTATAAGCAAAAACATATGGGGAATGGGGAAAAGGGAAGTAGGACACGGATCTCAAAACCTTTTACCAGGTTGAGATCAATCACTATATTGCTGTCACACCCAGGGTAGGGTGGGGTTCACCAATAAGACCAAATTCAGCCAGAACTACCAAAGTTGGGGAAAGAACCCCTAACCAAAAAGGAGGTCCATGCCTTCCCGGATAGGAAAAGGAGGGATAACCCAGCAGCATAAAAGGTGTATGCAGAAATGTAAATTTATTATGAAAACATATGAGAGCACAATGACATTTAGATTCACACAACTGACAACGTTGTCTAAAAACAGGCACCCCGGGGTGAGGGAACGCTTAACACAATAAATATAGGTATGTAAACAATACTCGGTAATCCCGATAAGTGTATACAACCCAGGAAATCCTTTCAGAGCACACTGCCACTCAGTGAAGTATGGCCAGTGGTATGAGGAACATCTGGGTATAAGTACACTTCAGGGTTAATTAATAAATGACATCGATGAAATACTGCAAAGTAATATAACCCGACCAGATCAATGAACACATGACAGATAATGAATGGGTTAACAATGATTTTGATAACCCATGCTGGTATAGCAATGGTGATCGCAAACTGCATGCATCAACCAGAGAAATAAGGTGAATGAGCACTATGAAATCAAAGGGCCACCAATGCAGCGATCACTGATAGTGGTGATTGTGTAAAGACATGTGCATAGATGAAAGTTCGCATCCAGTGGAAGTCCATGTATGGATGTTAGAGCAATGATGCTAATGACAGTTCAGATCATGTACATGTCTGTGGATGTGGTGTGGTTCAATGATGCTGTTTTTCACACAGTACGGTAATGGCAGAATAGTCACTTGCTAAGTGCGGAGGCAGGCACTTACGGTTTAGGCGGACCCGTCCCAGGTCATGGACCCACACTTGGACAGTTGATTCCCGTGCCGCGTGTCATGACATCCCAGGACTGAAGACCGCTCACAGTTAAAAGTGCTTCGGAGCTCCCGAGATGCTACGGTGGTATCACCAAGCGGGGTCAACACAAAGCCGCAAACCTAGCGGCAGTTTTCAAAGTAGCCCAAACACAGCTCCGTAGGTCCTCGGTGTCCGTCTGCAGAGTGATTGCCCAGCTAGCTCAGCTGATCCCGCATTCACCGCCACATGGAAATCCTGGAATGGATCGGTCGGGACTGGATCTTTCATCGGTTAGCTATCATGTGTATAGCCTCCCACATCCACTAGGGACAGGGGGATCCCCGGGGGTGCATGGGGGAAAGGGGGAGAGGGCGGAAACCGACGCGTTTCATCCGCTGTATCGCGGATTTCATCAGGGTGATGGGCCGTGGGTATATGCAGCATATTTAAGGGCGATATCACCAATCATATCCACCCATCGGTCCAATCCCGCCCCAAACGTTGATAAATTAACCCTGTGCAGGGAGGATTAATCAGGGCAATTGATTAGGTCACATTACATGAATCTTAGATATTTAAGGCTAGGTTGGTCCATGTCTCTGCACATAATAAATAAAACTGACATTAAAAGTAGAGTAGATATTTTGCTCATCCTGGTATGTACAGACTCTAATGTTAAAGCCAATGGCTAGTCATAATTTGAGAGATTAACATAGCTTTCCATTTACAGACCAAAAATAACCATCCTTGATTTATCGGATGGTGTTTAGAGCTAAAAATATCTGGTTAGGGGGGTATGGTATGTGGTTAGATCGAGGACATTTCATTCTCCAATGTCATATTTAACATTGACCGCCCATTAGCCAAATATAGTTGGAAAGTTCAATGGGTATAAAGATGTATTTCATAGGCCAAACAACAAACGGGGAGGTAGCAATGGTAGTGTATTTTTCAAAGGAAAAAGTGTGAATCTAAATGAATCTAAATGTCATTGTGCTCTCATATGTTTTCATAATAAATTTACATTTCTGCATACACCTTTTATGCTGCTGGGTTATCCCTCCTTTTCCTATCCGTGAAAACAGAAATACCTTATGTCTATTACCGAAAAAATACTAGGGTTCCCCATTGGTGGATTCTACAGTTCTTCTGGGGTTATCCTTTAAAGTAGACCAGTGTTTTGGCCATGCAAAACAAAAGGTTGAATACAGTGGCGTCCGCTCTATTAGGGGCGCCGCCCCCCTAATCCATGCGCCTGGCCCCTAATCTATATGCAGGGAGCTGGATGCATGGATTTCAATGTTCAATGGGGTTTTTTTTTTTTGAAGCACATAATTAGGGCCAGAGGCTCTAATCATCTTCAAATAGGGGTGGCACAGTGGTGTAGTGGATAGCACTTTTGCCTGGCAGAAAAAGGGCTGCTGGTTCGAATCCCAACCATGACACTACCTGCCTGGAGTTTGCATGTTCTCCCTGTGTCTGTGTGGGTTTCCTCCGGGTACTGTGGCTTCCTCCCACATTCTGAAGACATGCTGGTAGGATAATAAGATCCTGTCTAAATTGGCCCTAGTATATGTATGAATGTGAGTTAGGGACCTTAGATTGTGAGCTCCTCGAGGGTAGGGACTGATGACAATGTATATGTAAAGCGCTGTGTAAATTGACAGCGCTATGTAAGTACCTGAAATAATAATAATAAAGGGGGGGTTCAGAGCACTGCACCTGCGCCCACCCAGTTGTGTGACATTAGCGAATTAATATTTGCTAATGTCTCCCTGCTTATCCTCCTGGCCAATCAGGAAGTGGGTCCTGAGACCTGATTGGTCAGGGAGTCTTAGGACTCCCAGCCAATTGGGTCACAGGACCCACTTCCTGTTTGGCCTGGAGATGAAGCAATGGCCCGGCACTTCCCAAGACAAGCTGGAGCAAGGAACAGCCTAAGGTAAGGCCACTGATTAGCAACGCGGGGTGGGGGGAAGCAGTCGGGCAGGCAAGGTAGTGAATTGAAGGGGGCAGGTTTGTTTGTCAAAATATTGAGCACCGGCTGCCACTGGTTTACTATATGGGTGGCGCCTACTGCTTATACTTACCCTTCTGTCTAGACCTCAACACTTGATTTGGCAATTGGGCATGTCAAGACAAAGACCCCTGTAAGTTGAAGCTTATAGAAGGCTGAGAGTTCACTCACCCACCCCATGCGTTGGTTATGTATACTTGTAGGCAGATATAGTCTGCTTTCTCCCCTGCAGGTGGCACTATTCTGCAGCAGCACTGCAGCTGCAAAAGGAAGTCAGGAGGAACATGATTCTTCTATGGTTTCCTGGGCCACTGGGGAAGTGATCCAATTGGATGCTGCAGCCTCATGTGACTTGAGCAGCCATCTTGGGTCATGCAAAGGCCATTTAAGGCCTGGTTCCCAGGCTTTGCAAACATTTTGCAAGTTGGCAGAGAAGGGGCAGGTACCCCGTCTGTCATGGACAGTAGTAACATTAGCGAGATGTCTCTGACAAGAAGGGAAAGCGTGGGGTCGCATCTCTCATGTACAAATTCCCAGTTGGGCACTACTGTTTTTGATGTCCATGCAGCATTTGTACATTACATGTCATGACACCTGATATATTTGTTTTTGGCTAGTAGCTCACTAGTGAAGGAAGGACAAGCCCTTAAAATATAGGTCAGCTATGTTCTGTCATTTTTAAGGGGTAAAAAGAAAAAGACTAAAGGTCATAGAATTCAAACTAATCAAATACTGTATCAACCAAAAACATAATACTAACTCAGTTCTGTCAAAAATGATCTTCAAATATTTTTCTTTTTTTCCTTCTAACAGGAATCTGGGGAAATCTGGATTACGTGTATCTTGTCTTGGACTGGGTAAGTGAGTCCTAAATCAGTCTCTTACTTTCTCCGTCTCTGTTTCTTTTATCTTTGAATAAATAGTAATGTATATATAGCATCTTATATGTTGCCTAGGCAAACTAGTCTTGTGTATAAAGGAGGGCTGGCATCTTATACATCTAATTACACACACATGATACAGGAGAAAGTTGGGAGATTTGGGATATATAACAGCTTAGTTGAGAAAGCCCCTCCTCCCCAATGAAGACTCCTGGGATGTGTGCCATCATTTGCCAGACCTGGAAACCAAGAAGTACTGTAACTGAAGAAATGTAAACACTAAAAAAGTTTAAAACAAGAAAATATGATATAGCTTCCTATATATTTACTAAGGCTAGCAGCATAAGGATTAAAAAATGGTCAATGTCGATTGAAAGAGTGCAGTTCCACTCTAAGCTAACCCTATTCACATAATTTTTTTTATACAGGGTTATTCAACTTTCTAGACATAGGGGGCCTTTGACAGGAGGTTGCATATAATATTTAGAGTATGTAACGCTACAGACAATTGTCAGAGATTGTGGTCATGCCACAGGTAATAATCAAAGACTGAGAACATATTACAGTTGATGGTCAAAGGCTGGGGACATGCTGCAGGAAATGTTCAGAGATTAGGGACATACTACAGGAGAGGGACAGAGACTGGGAATATATTACAGGAAATGGTCAGACGCTGGGGGCATGGTACAGGTATTTGTCACAGAATGGGGAAATGCTATAAGAGATGGTCAGGGGCTGAGGATATGCTACAGGAGATGGTCAGAGACTTGGGACATTCTACAGGAGATGGTCAGAGAATAGGGACATGCTACAAGTAATTGTCAAAGAACAGGAACATGCTATAAGAGATGGTCAGGGACTGAGGATATGCTATAGGACAGGGATAAGCAATTAGCGAACCTCCAGATGTTGCAAAACTACAGATCCCATCATGCCTCTGCCTCTGGGTGTCATGCTTGTGGCTGTCAGAGTCTTGCTATGCCTCATGGGACTTATAGTTCTGTAACAGCTGGAGGTCCACTAATTGCATATCTCTGCTATAGGAGATGGTCAGAGACTTGGGACATATTACAGGAGATGGTCAGAGAATGGGGACATGCTACAGGTAATTGTCAAAGAATGGTGATGATGGTGAAAGACTGGGGACATGTTACAGGTGTGGTAGTGGACTGAAAACTTCCTACTGGCATGGTGAAAGACTGAGGACATATTACAGCTGTGGTTGTAGAATGCGAAGTTCTTACAGGCATGGTGAAAGACTAAGGACATATTACAGCTGTGGTTGTAGAATGCGAAGTTCTTACAGGCATGGTGAAAGACTGAGGACATATTACAGCTGTGGTTGTAGAATGAGAAGTTCTTACAGGCATGGTGAAAACCTGAGGACATGTTACAGGTGTGCTTGAAGACTGAGAACTTCCTACAGGCATGGTGGGTAGGGTTGCCACATCATCCCTTTAACCTGCTTGGCGGTACTCCCGAGTGTGGCTCGGGGTGGAATTTCAGGACCATTAGCGGAAACCCCAAGCCACACACGGGATCGCATTGCTGGATCCAAGGCATCGTTACTCACCTTGTCCCCTGGATCCAGCGATGTCCCCAGCTGTGTCTGTGGGCTGTGTCCTCCGCCCAAAGCCTTGGTGTGCCGGGCTCCGTTCCCTGCGAGCGTCGCACGGGGGGCGGAGACCGGCCGCAAATTCAAAAAGTGAAACACACAGTAAACATACAGTACACTGTGATCTGTAAGATTACATTACTGTATGAAATCATTTCACATCCCCTTTGTCCCTAGTGGTTTGCCCAGTGCCCTGCATGCACGTTTATATTATATATGTCATTCTTTTATGCCTGGAAACTTGAGAATGCCCATGGCAACAAAAAAGTGTCCCTTTATGTCAAAAGTGGTTTTTGATCAGCTAGAAAACAGTGATAGTAAATAAGAATCATTTGCAGAATTGAGTGATACTGATTTTTGGGGAAATTTATCATCAGAAACTGAAAGCGATGACAGCGACAATTCTGCAACTGAGCAAATTTCAGTGTTTTTGGTTTGATTACATTATTGAATACATTTTATTACTATTATGTTATTATTTTTGATAATTATTTTTAGTTATTTATTATATTATAATTTATGATTTCATGTTTCCAACTTTATCATACCCGGGATGTCTACTAGACTCTTGTTTGGACAGATTTAAGTGAGTTATTTCTAAGAATTACAGGCCTACAATATAAAATGCCAAATTTTCATGCAAAATAATGGTACCGCTTTCAGCGCCAAAAATCTGAAATAATCATACCGGCAGGGAGGTTAATCTAGGACCAGGACACATATGAATCACACAGGTTCTGATGCTAATTTAATGACGATAAGGCACCAAGGGAGTTTAATTGCCTACTTAATCAGCCACAGAACCTATGTAATTAACATGTGTCCTGGATTAAAGGGATGATGTGGCAACCCTAATGGTGGTAGATGGAGGGCATGTTACGGGTGTAGTTATAGATTGAGGATATGTTACAGGTGTGGTTGTAGACTGAGAACATCCTACAGCAGGGATATGCAATTAGCGGACCTCCAGATGTTGCAGAACTACAAGTCCCATGAGGCATAGCAAGATTCTGACAGCCACAAGCATGACACCCAGAGGCAGAGGCATGATGGGACTTGTAGTTTTGCAACAGCTGGAGGTCTGTTAATTGCATATCTCTGTCCTACAGGAATGGTGATAGATGGAGGGCATGTTACAGGCAGGGTTATAGACTGAGGATATACTACAGGTGTGGTTGTAGACTGAGAACTTCCCACACGCATGGTGATAGACTGAGGACATGTTATAGGTGTGGTTATACATTTAGGACATGCTGCAGGAGACAAAGACGGTGGACCTGTTAGGGCAGGTTCACACTGAGGCGATCCTAGGCGATTTGCGATCCGACTTGTCGCCCCAATTCGCCTCAAATCGCCTGACATCAGAAATCCCATTGGAATGAATGGAGCCATCTTAATATGCGCTACTCAATTCCAAAGCGATTCCAAAAATGGTTCCTGTACTATTTTCAAGCGGCTTCTAGGCGAATTGAGCCCATAGAAGTCAAAGGAAGTTCGCTTCCAAGTCGGATCCCCGTCTATGAAGAATCGACTTTCCAGGAAGAAGAACATAATTTTGCCAGAAAACACATCTCTCATGTCCCAGGTACTCGTGTTGAAATCGCCTGAAATCGCCTAAAATCGCCTGATATCGAGTAGAAGTCGCGCCGCTTCGCCTTTTCAAATCGCCTAGCAAAGTCTCCCCGAAGTCGGATCGCCTCAGTGTGAACCGGCCCTTACAAGAGACTCCTATAAATCCCTTCCACTTAGGGTTGCCACATCATCCGTTTAATCCAGGTCACACATTAATTACACAGGTTCTGTAGCTGATTAAATTGGTAATTAAGCTCACTTGGTGCCTTATATGCATTAAATTAGCCTCAGAACCTGTGCAATTCATATGTGTCCTGTCTTAAAGGAATGATGTGGCAACTCCAGGGATGTCTTAATAATATCATGGGCCCCTGGGCAAAGTAATACTCTGGGGCCCTTACCAGCCTGCCCCAATTTACACACCTTCTCTCAAGAATTAAAGTATAAATCGTTGATAGAAATAAACATATATTTATCAGTACTTTTAACAAAATTGATTTTAAACAATAATAAAACATGCCAAAAATCAAAGACTAATCAACACAAAGGGCACATTACAGGGGGGAAGCAGGAGGGCTCAATACTGGCATCAGGAAGGCACTGTACAGGATCTGGAACAGTGCCATCCTGGAACAGCTTAGTAAAAAGCGTGATTGTCCCAGCAAATCTGGGATGGTTGGCAAGTGTGATCTATTGCAAGATTATCATGGGGCCCCTGGGCAGTGCCCAGGGGTGCCCATGCATTAAGGTGGCCCTGGGCAACTCTACTTCCACTACAACCCTTGGGCTATGGGGACTCTAGTTTCCCTTTAAGATCATAAATCCCCCTTAACAGTAAGATTTACAAAACAAAAGGAAAAAGATGATAGCTTTCTATTTTAGACTTCTGTTTGTATCCAGTCGCAAAATATTTACTTCCCTTTCCAGGCGATAAATCCTTTTTGCTGTTACACATTTTAAATGAGTCTGTACTGATGTAGGACGCCTGCTTTCTTTATAATCTCAAATAATATGTTTTTGATTTGTTGGCAACTCTAGTGATGAAAGCGGTTCCATCTCCTCACCTCCCCAGAGCACAATAGATATTTTATTCTGAGAAGAAAAGGATGCCTACTATTCTTTATTCAAACATTATCCCCGTGTCTTAAAGCAAGCGTATACTTTACGCTCCCCCGATGTCTCATTCGCGCGCTAGAGCAAAATCATTGTGTAGCTTCTAAGCCAATGCCGTACTGGGTTGATGTATGGATCCAATAGGCAAACAAGGTGGCAGAGAGAGAATACACTAAAAACCCTTAATAGACAAAGTACACGTTTACTCTTAAGTCAAACTCCAGCTACTGTACATGCAAATTCCTTCTAGAAAGGTTAAAGCCAAATTCCAGGCAGACTTATAAAAGATACAAATTATTCCAACCCTGTAATCAATACATCATTAAATGTATCTTAAAAGGCTGCGCTAGAGGTATTTGGTGTGTGAACACCACATTCACCTGAGGATACTATTCCATCTAATGACTGTGTGAAACAATTTAAACCAATCACAATCTAAATATCACATAGTTCCAATAGTGCAGAAGATTATATAAAATTATATATAAAATATATGCCAAAGGCTGGGTGAACTGTAAACATCAGTTATATCCGGTACAGATAGCTCAAGTATGAATACATCAGAGAAAGTGCCTCTCAGGGTAGGTAAAGTGTGAATGAAATTATCATATAAGTCCTGTTAAACATGTGAGTCCAAACTCTCGATAGCAAGTGACACCCCGTGATAACACGTCTTTCACACCGTGACATCTCCACCTAATAGATTAGCAGCTTACCGAATGTAAGCGCAATAAGCGCCTTGGCCTCTCACCCGGCCCAGGTCCCCGGTGGGGGTATAGTAGGTGGATATGGATAGTGATCCTCTCCTTGTGGCTCCTCTTATCGTACTCTGTGCCTGAGTAGTAATCGGCGTGGTGTGTGGTATTGACCCGATCTCCGGACCGCACTAGGGTAAGGTAAAAAATCCCCCAATATCCTCCTAAGGAGTCATCAACTCCACAGTTTGCCAAAAAAGGAGAGGGGAGACTGGATAGTGTAATACTATTACATGAACATTTATTAAAATGGCTTAAATTGCACTTACAATGTTGAAGTAAAATCAAGCGGAGAATCTGCACGAGCCGGCCGGCTCTCGTAATACATCAAATCAAAAGGCAGCGGAGTCAGCGCGTCTTTTCCCGACGTACGTTTCGTCACTAGATGGACGTTGACATGGGGATAAATGACGCACCGCCAATCCACTGCCTAATTATACAGTCCGGTCACGGATACAGGAAGGAGATGTAACACCATATTGAAAATGGGAAACGGAGCTTCCCTTAAACAAAATATCCATCGGACCTCTATAAGTAGAAGATATTTTAATAAAATCAACTCCCATCTATGATGAGGGTAAAAAATGATATATGTATACACAGGGTGGGCCATTTATATGGATACACCTTAATAAGTTTGATGTGTCACATGACCCTCTTCCTATTGAAAAAACAAAAGTTGGATTCAAAACTTCAACCGGTAAAACTTAGGTTGAAAACAAAAAAGTTATCCTTCTCCCAGTACACTGTGTAGTTTGAATAATTCCA
>BLSH010131890.1:131268-155969 GCA_018402905.1 Glandirana rugosa | reverse complement strand
AGACTTGGGGCATATTTGGCCCCCATAGCTACACCTCTTGTTTGAATATAGAATTCTTGGTTGAACCAAAAAAAATTTGAGGATGCAGCGAACTCCAATAGCTCAATGATGAACTTAATCTGTGTGTCTGCCAAGCCCGAGTCCCGTTCTAAGTAGTATTTGACTGCCTCTATACCCTTAGTGTGAGGAATTACAGTATATAACGAAGTTATGTCAGCTGTAACAACCCACACACCTGGATTTGGGGAGAGTTCAGATAACAAGTTAATAACATGTTTAGAATCTTTCAAATAGGATGGCATGGATTTAACAAGAGGTTGTAAAAAATGATCAATGTATCTGCCCACCCGGGAAGTCAGTGAGTCAATCCCACTAACAATAGGTCGTCTCGGGGGGCAGATAGGGTTCTTATGAACTTTAGGTAAAAAATAAATTACAGGTGTTCTTGGGGCCTTAGGAACCAAAAACAAACTTTCAGAGTGATTAAGGATGCCTAGTTTTTCCCCCTTTTGGATAATTTTCTCCAGTTGGATCTTTAAGTTATTTTTGGGGTCTGTTTCTAGAATTTTATATGTGGTTTGATCGTCAAGGATCCTGTGCATCTCTGCCATATAGTCCTTGCGATCCATCACGACAATCCCCCCTCCCTTATCAGCTGGACATATAACGAGGTCCTTATTGTCACAAAGGGAGTTGAGGCCCTCGCGAAATTTAGTTGTTAACTTGACTTTCCTATATTGCAAGGAATCAAGATCTTTGAGTGCAACCTCTCTGAACACTTTCAGAGATGGTGCCAAAGGTCCTGGTGGATTGAAGAGGGAGGCATTTCTAAGCCCAGAGTGGACAAAGGGTGAAGAGGTTTCCAAACTTCTTATAATAGGGTTACTAGTTAGATATCTCTTGATGTTCATTTTTCGGACAAATTTATGTATATCCATATATGTTGCAAATGTATTCATATTTCTGGGTGGTACAAATTTCAAGCCTTGATCCAGTATGAGTTTCTCTGAATCTGTTAAGATTTTTGAACTGAGGTTAAAGATGCCTGCCCCGGTAGTACCTTTGGTCTTTTTATGTCGCAAGCGCCTCCCCCCTTGGACTCCTCTTCTCTTTCCACTGGTCTTTTTGTGCCTTGGGTGGGTCGAAAAAAACCCCAATTCTGGCCTTGGCTATTGTTGGGCCTAGAAGACCCCATGTCTGATGTTCCAGGTTCGTAGGACCTATCATACCCATTATTTGAAATAAGGGGACTCCTCCCCCCATGTGCACCATCAGTATCCTTATCTGGTCCATTTAAATCTCTTAGGGGATAGAAATTGTTCCGAGTAGGGATATTGAAATCCCAATCATCTCTATGTTCATATGGATATGACTCATATCTACTGGGATATCCCAATCTGGGACCTCTACCTCTATTGGGAGGATGGTGTGTATTATGATATGGTTCCGAATAATGTGCATAGCTGTCCTCTTTATAAGGATAATCGCAACGTGGAGGATTGGACCTGTATTCAGGCCGCCAAGGTGGTTGATGGTAATTATTATTGGAGTATGAACCCCTAGTGTTGGTCCCCATATTTTTATTGGGGTATCCACCCGAAAGGCCTCTAGTACCCCTATGGGGAGATCGATATGAGGGTCTCCTCCCATTATTCAGTGTTTCCTTCGTATGTGGTCTAAGTGGGGGGTAGTTGCCTGTCCTAGGTTGGTCGGGTATATTAGTGCTCTCCTTCCCTAGGGAGGGGATTTCTATTCCCCCTTGTCTATTGGCTAGGGTTTCACCCAACAGCTTTTTTTGCCATTCAAATACTACCGCTCCCTGATAATCGGACAAATCCCGGTTATTTTTTTTCTTTTTCTTGACCTTTTGGTCTCTATCTTCCTTTTCCAGATGTTTGAGGAGAACTTGGGACTTGTCTTTATATTCCTCACCCTCTTTAAAAGGAATGAGTTTATCCTTTAACGATTTGACCTCTTCATCTATTTTCTTGAGTTTATTTTGTTTTCTCTCTATTAGAAAGCTAAGCAGTTTTATCCCAGCAGTATTAAAATATATGAACCAATCTTCCAAATTCTCCTCATCCTTCTGGGGGGCCACCTCCCACCTCAAACTTCTGGGGACCATGATATTCCTAACATAGGTCTCCAGATAGGCGATGTCCCATTGGGTATGTATTTCTGATGTCATGAGGTTTTTTAATCTTAGAAAGCACCCTGCTAAGTCACCCTATCACTTGCTATCGAGAGTTTGGACTCACATGTTTAACAGGACTTATATGATAATTTCATTCGCACTTTACCTACCCTGAGAGGCACTTCATTGTATGCTCTTTCTCTGATGTATTTATACTTGAGCTATCTGTACCGGATATAACTGATGTTTACAGTTCACCCAGCCTTTGGCATATATTTTATATATATTTTTATATATAATTGTATACAGGGGCGTATCATGAAATTAGTGGGCCCGTGTGCAAGCCCACACTGCACCGATAATCCCCAGCTGTCAACCAGGGACAGTTCATCCTTATGAGCAGTGTTGGTCAGAGCACTGTGGGCCCCCCCCCACCCCTCGGGCCCATGTTCAGTGAACACCCTGCACCCATGGATGATACGCCACTGATTGTATACAATCTTCTGCACTATTGGAACTATGTGATATTTAGATTGTGATTGGTTTAAATTGTTTCACACAGTCATTAGATGGAATAGTATCCTCAGGTGAATGTGGTGTTCACACACCAAATACCTCTAGCGCAGCCTTTTAAGAAAATTTTTATCAGTTGATCCCTTTGGTTACAATTGGCTGCAGCTGTCTATATTTGCTTTCCCGTTTTTATAATAATTCAGTATTAGCGCAGTATTTTTACCATTTAATCATTAAATGTATGTTTGTTAAATGCAAATGGTGTAAGCAAATGGGATGAAAGTAATAAATAAGGTAAGTATGAGTTACAGGGGGACCGGGCATTTAAAAAACCTGTTGCTTAGCCCTGTATAGACCTTTGTGGACATGGGCCATTGATCCTAGATGCCCTGGCCCAATTTATTAGCATTCGCTTGTGTCAGTTAACCAGACAATTGCACGAATTTGCATGCCTAGATGATTTATATATTTATTTTAGAACATACAAAGCTTTTATGTGGTAAACTGATTTTATAAAAACTCTGCTCTGTTTTTGGTTCCATTTTTTTAATTTTTATTTATTATTGTTTCTGTAATTGTATCTGACAATTACAGTACTAAATAGATAGCACTACAGATTCCACTGGAGCCTGAAGGTACAAGTCTTTTATCTACAGACTGAAGGTTGATTATGTTATTCCATCCTGCATGTGATCACTACAAAAAGTATTCATACCCCTTGACATTTGCCACATTTTGTCATGTTACAAAGAAAATGTAAACATATTTTATTGGGATTTTATGTGATAGATCAATACAAAGTTGCACATAATTGTAAAGTGGAAGGAAAATGATAAATGGTTTTCAAAATTTCTTACCAATAAATATGTGAAAAGTGTGGCATGCATTTATATTCAGCCCCCTTTATTCTGATTCCCTTAACTAAAATCTAGTAGAACCAATTGCCTCCGGAAGTCACCTAATTAGTAAATAGAGTTCACCTGTGTGTAATTTAATCTCAGTAGAAATACAACTGTTCTGTGAAGCCCTCAGAGGTTTGTTAGAGAACCTTAGAGAACAAACAGCATCATGAAGGCCAAGAAACACACCAGACAGGTCAGGGATAAAGTTGTGGAGTAATTTAAAGCAGGATTAGGTTATAAAAAAAATATCCCAAGCCTTGAACATCTCATGGAGCACTGTTCAATCCATCATCCGAAAATGGAAAGAGTATGGCTCAACTGTAAACCTACCAAGACATGGCCGTCCACCTAAACTGACAGGCTGGGCAAGGTGAGCATTAATCAGAAGGGAGAATCTGTCCACAGAACAACTATTAGTCGTGCACTACACAAATCTGACCTTTATGGAAGAGTGGCAAAAAGAAAACCATTGTTGAAAGAAAATCATAAGAGGTCCTGTTTGCAGTTAGGGAGAAGCCATGTGGGGGACACAGCAAACATGTGGAAGAAGGTGCTCCGGTCAGAAGAGACCAAAATTGAATTTTTTGGCCTAAAAGCAAAATGCTATGTGTGGCAGAAAACTAACACTGCACATCACCCTGAACACACCATCCCCACCGTGAAACATGGTGGTGGCATCATCATGTTGTGGGGATGCTTTACTTCAGCAGGGACAGGGAAGCTGGTGAGGGTTGATGAGAAAATGGATGGAGCCAAATACAAGGCAATCCTAGAAGAAAACCTGATAGAGTCTGCAAAAGACTTGAGACTGGGGCAGAGGTTCTCCTTCCAGCAGGACAACGACCCTAAACCTACAGCCAGAGCTACAATGGAATGGTTAAGATCAAAGCATATTCATGTGTTAGAATGGCCCAGTCAAAGTCCAGACCTAAATCCAATTGAGAATCTGTGGCAAGACTTGAAAATTGCTGTTCACAGACACTCTTCATCCAATCTGACAGAGCTTGAGCTATTTTGCAAAGAAGAATGCAAATGCATGCCACACTTTTCACATATTTATTTGTAAAAAAATTGGAAAACCATTTATCATTTTCCTTCCACTTCACAATTATGTGCCATGTTTTTAGTTGTAACATGACAAAATGTGGAAAATTTCATGGGGTGTGAATACTTTTTCAAGGCACTGTAGGTCAAAGCTCACATATTGATCACATGGCTTTGAACCAATCTGATTGGTTGCCAGTTGTCAGTGGGGACAATCAGGACTGAGAGCAGGGGAGGGCTGGCAGCCGTAGGCCTGGGGGGCAAGTCCAGTCAAGTGGCCCATTGAACCACCGAATCAGCTCACCATCCATGCCCACCCAATGGGCTGAGCGGGATCCATGGTAGGGCCGGCCCTGGGCGCCACCCCCTTTGCCTGCAGTTAGTTGGTGGCTGCGCCCCTGGGCCCTATTTCCTTCCTCCACAAGAAAAAAAAAGTGTGAGCGGGCAGCAGCCATCGGCCATTTTAAATGTAAGTTAGGGTGGCCTGGGGGGCAATTGCCACCCTACCCCCTGGGCCAGCCCTCTCCTGACTGAGAGCCATGAGCCATACAAAGTGTTAGCTGATGGCTCTCAAGGAAGGGACATTTAAGGTAGAAGTTCAGTCAGATTCTAACTATACTTAAACCTGCTCCCACCCCTATTATAATCCCTATACTAACTGAAAGAAAAGATGTCTATGCTTACCTATTTTGAAGACGCTCCAGTCCAGTCACATGATCCCTCCAGCAGCTGGCTTCAGTGAGGAGGAGAGATCACTGACAATGGCTGCAGAGCCTGGGTAATTACATCACCCATAGGCTTACTATGGGGCATCCGTTGTTGGCTGTCCTTCCTCTACATTGAAGACAACCGTGTAGCACCCTCCTACCGTAGGTTGCTAGGCAAATTTAGCTTTGGCTCCTTCTGTAATCAAGGGAGGAGTAATTGTTTGTTCTGACCCATTCAGTGTCTCACAGGCTAGGAGTTTCATTGCTGTCCACTGCCTCTGGAATAAGTTTCCAGAGCTTAGGGTGGGAGATTCAAATTGACCAGCCTGAATATGTTTTAGGTTCCAGGCTATCCCTGGAGGGGAAGTGTCCAGAAATGGGCTGGAATGTGGAAAAATACTATAGTATGAGACACTCAAGTGCAAGGTTCTTTCTTCCAGGAGTGTTCCAGAGGAGCAGGGTCTGCTACTTCCAGGCAGCCCATGGACTGAACAGCTGATCTAAGAGGCCTTAGTAGTGCCAGGACTAAAGGCTTGCATGGACTTTGCTCAGAGCTGCTTGTAGAACCATGCAACTAGGGATCTAGTTCTGATAGGTGCCGTCTTACTCACTGGATCATGTCTGGAGGAAGCTGGAAGGAGGCAACAGTTCTGGGGACTTGTGAATGGGGACTATCAATTGCTCCCTACAACTGTGTGCTGTAAACTGCACTGGGCACCGACAGTTGTGCATTGATGCAAGGTAACCACACACCCAAAGACTTGCCCCATGGGCTGTGGAGCCTTGGACTGTTCGCCACTAACTACTGCTACTAGGATAGACTGTCCTCTGATCATTAACTACTCCCGAATGTTTCTGGTGTATCCCATGCCCCCCAACCCCTCTGCAGTTACAAGTTTTTTTAAAAAAAAAAACAACCATTAGACTGTTTATAGGATCCTGAATGAATGGACTGTTGCTTGGGTAACTGGCGGCCTCTGTACTCTTTGGGAAAAAACAGTTAACACCAGCGGCCCCTGTGGGGTTAGCTCTACAGCTGATAATGTCAAAACAGACTCCATCCTGCTTGTGATTGCTAGATCAAAGCTGACATATTGATCACATGCCTGTGAACCAATCTGATTGATTCCTGATTGTCAGCAGGGATTGAGAGCCACAAGTCATGCAAAGGGTTAGCTGATGGCTCTCAAGGGGAGAAGTTTAATGGTGTGTGCCCAGCACAGGGTATGGGGAACATTAATATCCAAGGGAGAGAAGGGGTTAATATCACTAATCAGGGTTGTATTACGAATGTACTAAAATACAGACAATCCCAAGAGGCATTAGGTACAGTAACCCATACCAGTCAATCAATAATCAGCTGACTATGATAAACCAAAATCCTATTTGATGCTATGAAATTCTAAATGGTGCTTGTTACCATTGCACCTCATTCTTTGTTACTGAATTATCTTAGGTTTATTTAATAGTTTTGTTCCCTGTCTTCCCTCTCTTGCAGGCACCTGGGTGACGTTTGGATCTCAGATTACAGATGAGGTAAGGAGATAGCTGAGATTCACAAAGAAGCCAGCTACTGTAGATGGTCGGGCACTACAGTAAAAGCCAGCTCGGGACATATGGTATTACAGAAGCTCCATGAAGACTGCTGAAACTACTAATCCTGTCCATTTATCTTCCACCAGATGGCAGAAAATCTCATGACAATTGCTTACGAACACGGGGTCAATCTGTTCGATACTGCGGAGGTGTATGCAGCAGGGAGGTAAGGTGTGAGCCCCAGAGCCAAACACCTGGTAGATGGGAGGAAGAATTGATTTGTAAGATAATGGTATGACAAAGAGAACAGCTGAAACAAGTTGTTACTCTTTTTTAGCACGTTAATAAATAAGGAAGGCTCAGATTTATTAGTACTGGGATATAAAGCCCAATTAAAGTTACAGAACTACACGGCCAGTCAGATAGACATTGTAATACCAATAGTAATTTTTAACATTACCTTCACTTTGCTGTTATACAGTTGCGTTAATATGGCAGTACGGTGGGCAGTAGAGTTTGACCACGCTGCCCAGTGCACTCAGGAATCTAAGGGACCTGGTCAGACATGACCCCTTTCTTTCTCAACACTACCTTTTGGCTAACATCAAGCATTGTATCTGTTCTTATCACTGTCCAGTAGGGGTGCTGGGCCGCTATTCTGGCCTTTTGGTAGGAATGGCTGCCTGTATAGCATATCTGCTGGTATGATGGGGGAACTGAAGGTTCAACTGGCTGGAACAGAAATTCCCATGGGATGTGGGGCATAGGAGTAATTCCCATTGGAGGGGCCCAATGTCTCCCAATTTGAATGGGTTTACCTGGTCTGGTCATGGGCTGGGAAGGCAGAGAGCCTGCTTTGTCAGTGCCCCCTGGGAGTCGGTCAGCCCATGGGTGTTCATAGTATCACTGTGAACGAGCACAAGGTCACTTCATGTAAGCTTTTTTCTGAGCAACGTCTCAATGGGCTAGGCCTTTTGGCTAAGTCCAGGGCTATTTTGGCCACCAGGCCGCAAGGCCTAGCCAATGCACCTGCACTGGCACTGGCACTATTTATTTAATTTATTTTTCTCACTGTTTTGTCAGTTGCACTTTTGTTTGTGTTTCTTTTTCTCACTAGGATGGAAGGTGTGGGTCCTCAGGATTACCCTGAAGTCTGGGGGGAGGATGTGTGGCCATCAGGTTCTTAACTCCCCTGAACCGAGGGGCGGGAGGGAAGAAATTTCTTTTCGGGAGAGCCCCTCAGCTGACCATGAGGAGAAGGGTCCTCCAGGCCCTTTGGCTAGGTGGACCATGCTGAGCCTTGCACCTGTCAGGAGCTTTGTGCCCTGGGGCCAGGGTAGAGTCCTACATCTTTTGGGAGGTGGACTAGAGACACACCCTTAGGGGCACTTTTCTATGTGAGTTTTTCACATGCACTTTTTTGTACACTTAGGTGTTTTGTTTTTGCACACCACCACAAAAAAGAAAAAAAAAAGTCTGTGGAAGGCTGTGTGAAAGGGGTGTGGCCATTACTCAGCTATGCCAGCATAGATCACTGTAGCAGGAGCAATACAAGTACATTTCTACTAATAGAAAAGAGTATTTAAACACAATTTCTTGTAAAGATCAGCCAAAGCTGACATACAATGGTACAGGAATATAAAGAGAAAGAGAAGTGTGAAGCTTCAAACGGAAATGTATGGAATGCTTTCAGATGCTTGTAGACATCAAGTCTTACAAACATTCAATGTAGTGTGCACACAGCATACCCATTATGGGATCTCAAAAAAGAGAGTGAAAAAAAATCTAGGCTTTAGATACACTTTAATTAGTAAACTGCCACTAACGTTGAATAGGAAGCACCTCCAGATACCTGCCGGCCACGTTCCTTTACTTACCTAGGTATAATATTTAAACACTGTGTTCAGGTTCTTGTATAAGCCAATCATGACTGTTTTTCTATAACAGAACTGAAAGTCTCCACACCCATAGGCACAAGACTTCTGTGGTCCTACCACACTTCTCCATAGGTCTAGTACGGTGAGTGAGCATTGTCACCCTAGGACAGTGAGGGGTAGATTTCTAAAACCAGAGCTTGCAAAATCTGGTGCAGCTCTGCATGGAAACCAATCAGCTTCCAGGTTTTATTGTAAAAGCTTAATTGAACAAACTGAAGTTAGAAGCTGATTGGCTACCATGCACCGCTGCACCAGATTCTGTGTGCTCCAGGGTTAGTCAATCTTCCCTTAAGTGTATTAATGGCTGAATCAGCACGTGAAAATGAAGGAGAGAAAAAAGGCTGCAAAAAAGAAAAACATTGCAGCCACCACATTTAAGTACCAGTAATCTGCAATATATTCCATTTTTGTTCTTGCTTTAACCAGTTGCCGACCGCCCGCCGTGGATTCATGGCGGCAACATGATTCGATATCGCATATCGCCGTCACCTGAAGGCGGCTGCGTGATCGCAGATCGAGAGCGCGCGTGCCGCCAGAGGCATGCTCACTGTGTAGAGGGGGAGCCAGGGAGTGGGTAGGGTGGCCTTGATGTCCGCCGGCTATCTGCGATCGCTCCCCTGTAGTGACAGAACAGGGATCCATGTATGTAAACAACGGATCTCTGTTCTGACAGGTGAGAAGGAGTGTGATCGCATGCTTCCTGTATATGGGAGCAGCAATCACTCTCCTCCCCCAGTCAGCCCCCATACAGTTAGTAACACCTCCCAGGGAACACAGTTAACCCTTTGATCGCCCCCTAGTGTTAACCCCTTCCCTGCCAGTGACATTTATACATTAATCAGTGCATTTTTGTAGCACTGATCGGTGTATAAATGCCAATGGTCCCTCAAAAGTGTCCGACATGTCCGCCACAATGTCGCACTAGTAAAATTTGTTTATATGTCGCACTTTATTTGTTTATAGCGGTAATCAGAAGTGATGCAGAGGTGATCAAATAACTCCAAAAGAAAGCTCTATTTGTGGGGAAAAAAGGATGCCAATTTCGTTTGGGTACAACGTCGCACGACAGCGCAATTATTAGTTAAAGCGACGCAGTGCCGAATCGCAAAAAGTGCTCTGGTCATAAAGGGGGGTATCCTTCCGGGGCTAAAGTGGTTAAGATACCCTTTCATTTTCGTCACTTCAATCTTTGAGTCATGTATTTGTATGTCACCTTAAGGCCATCAAACCAATAAACCTGTTGTACTGTACATCCTGTTTAAGTAATTAAGTCTCTTCTGTCATCCTGTATTGCCTCAATTAGCTGAAATAGAATTTTGTGTGTAGTCAGCCTTCCCCAGCACTCAGAAGACTATTGAACGCTCACTTACTGTGAGTGATTGAATAATACTGGATTAGTGATCCATTTCTATTCCTGTAGCCTCTGATGTCATGACTAAGTACAGGTCAAAGAAAACGTAGCTCAAATAGATGATGTTACCTGTCAAGTGACTTCCCTGGTCTATGTTGGTTGAAATGTTATCAATGCAACTCCGTGTACAACTTCACATACAGATCTACTTAGACGGTATATTAAATCTGAAGGTTAGGTATGTCCTTTTTATCATAAGTACATTGGCCCAGCTTGGACCAATATAAGTATACATATTCCATACCTGAAGGTAAGTATACATATTCCATACCTGTAGGATCCCTGTTCAAGCAGAGAACTGCTGTATTAGCTGCCACTACATTGATCCTTGCTGTCTTCTGAGGTCCCGAGCTTCCCTGCTGCATAGTGATTGCAGGGAGTCACTTGCTGGGCATGAGCACTGCGCAAAGAACACCTTCGCTTTTTCTTAATGAATGCAAAGCGTTCTCTGTTTGGATGAAGTGGAGAGGTAGGGTGGCGATGTCATGATCTCCACCAATCAGCCTGGAGCCCAGCACCAGAAGAATGCAAAAATCACAGTAGTAGCAGCTGCTTCCACAGCGATCGGCTAGGTATGGAATATGTATACTTGCATTGGTCCAATCTGGAGTTGCAAGGTTGGCCTCATGTTCAGTAAGAGAAGAGAATTCTGATGAAAGGTAAAAGCATGATTCATTTCAAAAGGTCTACCTTAGGGGTCAATTGTTGTTCAAGAAATAACTTTATTAATAAAAAAGAGAACACTTTTGGTATAAATGGAGACTGGCGAGACCCTTGTTTATTAAATGTCTTGGATGATCACTCTGCCATAATTCCCAAGCTCTGGTTCTGTCCACTTTTGTGTGCTCCACCTCCAGTTAAAAATGTATGTAACTCACGCCACATGTTGGACCACAGAATATGTGTCTGAAGGTCTCAGTGTCAAAGATGTTAACATATAATATTAAGATCTTCTTTTCGAGGTCCAAGGGCAATGGAGACACTGAAACTTGGGACCCAGGGAACACCGGGAAGCCTAAAGTTGGGCTGCACCCTAATATAAAGCTAAAGCTCACCTATTTAGGTCAAAGTGACAAGTTTTCTTGGAACTACAGTCTTCGCTACTTGTTGATACCTTTGCCACTGGAGCCATTGGGAATGTCTGGTGCTTCTTGGTATGGGAAGGCATGTGGCCTTCTCTCCTTCCTCCAAGGATGCAGTGCTGGGGCGCTCAGGGAGAGAAGGAAGTAATTCTCCATTAATAATAAAAAAAGGGATAGAGAGAACCCAACAAAATGGAAATAACAGTTGTGTAGAGATCTCACCAACAGAGTCCCCAAAAGATAGCAGAGATAACAATTACCAGAAAACTCAATTATTTGCTTCAGGTGGACTGACCCTTAAAGTACATTATACCTGCTGTTCATTTTTCCTGTATTATTTGTAGTAAGTAATAATCAATAATTATGTAGTCCAATGTCCTCAATATCAGCACAAGTCCAAAGAAATGAATATTAGTCCATAAATTGCACTTCCAGCCAACAACGTGTATCATATAAGCTGATATTTTCCTGTTCATCACACGCCACCCATGCTTCAAATGCTGCACCTCATGTGAAAAGTGAATGCTCACCTCCAATATTTGACTTTAATAATTAAGCAAGGTGAAATGCGCTTTTTGCCCCCTCCTGGGCTATGCTCAGAACCGTTGTCCACTGAGGAAGCCTAATTCCAGGCGTAACATGTAAAGGGGGCCAAGCTACATCAGTGACATCACACCATGGCCTTCTTTGGGTCTGGTGAGTCTGTGGTGAGAAGTGGATGCATACAGCACTTTGTATGTGTTTTTATGTGAGTGTATTTTCATTTATTAGCTTCTGTGGGAGATTAGCTTGTGGGGATCACCTTTCCTGGGAAAAAGGCAGCGTTCAGGCAAGCTTTCTTAAAAGTCTGGTGGGTTGGCAGTTGTATTTAGTAAAGGTTGCAAGTGAAAATAAACAAACAAAATACGAAAACAATTCCTTGCTGTCCGGCGCTAAACTATACACAACAGGTATCTCACTATACGGTGCCGGGCTCATCCCAGACCCCCCCAAACAATAGCACATGCAAACCTTTCTTTAGAGTCCTTAGAGCAACCAATTCCCAATCTGTAGCTCTCTCAGTGTAGTGTTTCTGAGTCCCAGACAAGAGCAACACTGTGCTCTTCTCCTGGTTATTTAACCACACCTGAGACTGGACTCCAGTGGACCCAAAAACCCGGTTTGGGACCAGCCCTGCCACAGTCCAATCCAAGTGAATGTATGTGAGGCGACAAATAGCGTCCATCTATCACTTCACCTCGCATACCGTCACACTTCATTAAATGTTTATACGGAGAGCACTATTGGTCCCATTTTTGTCCTGTATGGTATTAATGTATATATGTGGTACAAATGACAGATGTGTTGAGCTGGTCCTGGAATTACTGGCCTGGAGGAGCGGGCAAAAAGCACATTTCACCTTGATTAATTATTAAAGTGGAGTTCCACCCAAAAATGGAACTTCCGCTTTAAGCACTCCTCACCCCCTTACATGCCACATTTGGCATGTAATTTTTTTTTGGGGGGGGGGGTGTGTCCCCAGGTTTCAGAGGGACTTCCTGTCCCTCTTCCACCTTCTGCCTTGGGGCCGCCTAGGCGACTCCTCCTCTCCTCCTAGGCGGCCCCTCCCTCCTGGCAATCTTCTGTGACACGTCACAGGTCCCAGAAAATTGCCTAGCCACTAGGAATGCGCAGCGCGACCCGCGCATGCACAGTGGGTGCCCGGCCGTGAAGCCGGGCCGGGTGCCCACACTGGGAATGGCGGGGCCGTCGGGAGGAGGGGGGAGACGAGCGAGGCTTCGGGAGCAGCCGTCGCTGGACCGGGAGACAGGAAAGTTACTGTTTATTAAAAGTCAACAGCTAAACTTTTTGTAGCTGCTGACTTTTAATAAACAAAAAAACAAGTGGAACTCCGCTTTAAGGGCAACTATTGGAGGTAAGCATTCACTTTTCACATGAGGTACAGCATGTGGGGCAAGGGTGGTGTCTGATGAACAGGAAGACATCTGCATATATCATACACGTTGATGGCTGGAAGCACAATTTATGGACTAACAATACTAATTTATTTGGACTTGTGTTGATATTGGGGATATTGAGCTACAGTACATCATTATTTCTTATTATAATAATATAGGGGACGAGTGAAATCACAAAACGGTGTTTAGCTGCAACGTGAATACTTGTATTGTTAATATTTGTACTGGAGATATAAGGTTCACATGTTTATTTCAATAGCGTGTGATTGCGTTGATTGCTTTTGGTTCCATATTTGTGGTATGTGTTCTCTCAACAGGGCAGAGAGGACTTTGGGAAATATCCTTAAAAAGAAAGAGTGGAGGTGAGTGCTATATAGTTCACATAGCCAGTCTAATAATGTTTGTCACAGTCATCTGACTTACATACTCAGCAACCCCCCAATGTAAGGAGACCCCCCCATTAAGTGTAATTTATCTTCTCTTTTCTTTTCGGAGGCGTTCCAGTTATGTGGTAACAACCAAAATCTTCTGGGGAGGACAGTAAGTGTTTTTGTCTATCTATCTATCTATCTATCTATCTATCTATCTATCTATCTATCTATCTATCTATCTATCTATCTATCTATCTATCTATCTATCTATCTATCTCTCTCTCTCTCTATCTATCTATCTCTCTCTCTATCTATCTATCTATCTATCTATCTATCTATCTATCTATCTATCTATCTATCTATCTATCTCTCTATCTCTCTCTCTCTATCTATCTATCTATCTACCTACCTACCTATCTATCTATCTATCTATCTATCTATCTATCTATCTATCTATCTATCTATCTATCTATCTATCTATCTATCTATCTATCTCTCTATCTATCTCTCTCTCTCTATCTCTCTATCTATCTCTCTCTATCTATCTATCTATCTATCTATCTATCTATCTATCTATCTATCTATCTATATATCTATCTATCTCTCTCTCTCTCTCTATCTATCTATCTATCTATCTATCTATCTATCTATCTATCTATCTATCTATCTATCTATCTCCTTGTTTGGGGTAGGTTCCAGCAGGATTGTGCCCTGTGTACAAAGCCACCTCCATAAAGACATGGTTTGATGAGTTTGGTGTGGAGGAACTATAGTGTCTTGCACAAAGCCCTGACCTCAACCCTACTGTACATCTTTGGGGTGAATTGGAACATCAATTGTGAGCCAGATTTTCCCATCCAACATCAGTACCCAACCTCACAAATGTTCTTTTGACTGAATGGGCACAAATCCCTACAGACACATTCAAAATCTTGAAGAGTGTAGGCCAGCCTTTCTCCATCTTTTCAACACATAGGAATCTTTGAAATAATTTTCCAGGCTCAGGGAACCCCTGCTAAAAATTACTATAGCTACAACTCATGATACATTAGTGTGATGGTCAGGGAGAAGAGTGCTCCTTACATTTCTGGTCTTTGCAAAGAATTACACTCTTACAGATAGCTAAAAAGATCAATAGTGTCAGTGGGAACTTGAGAAGAAGAAGTTGCTCACTACTCAAGGAACCCCTAGCAACCTCTGGAGGAACCTTAGTTGAAAAACCCTGGTATAGGCTGTTGAATATGCAAGAGCGTCCGACTCATATCAGTGCCCATGGTTTTGGTATGGTATGTTCAACAAGCCCATAGAGGGGTGATAGTCAGACATCCATGGACCTACTTATCTTTTATCTATCTACAGTATCTCACAAAAGTGAGTACACCCTTCACATTTTTGTAAATATTTTATTATATCTTTTCATGTGACAACACTGAAGAAATTACACTTTGCTACAATGTAAAGTAGTGAGTGTACAGCTTGTATAACAGTGTAAATTTGTTGTCCCCTCAAAATAACTCAACACACAGCCATTAATGTCTAAAAAACAAAAGTGAGTACACCCCTAAATGAAAATGTCCAAATTGGGCTCAAAGTGTCAATATTTTGTGTGGCCACCATTATTTTCCAGCACTGCCTCTTGGGCATGGAGTTCACCAGCGCTTCACAGGTTGCCCCTGGAATCCTCTTCCACTCCTCCATGATGATATCTCAGAGCTGGTGGATGTTAGAGACCTTGCGCTCCTCTACCTTCCGTTTGAGGATGCCACACAGATGCTCAATAGGGTTTAGGTCTGGAGACATGCTTGGCCAGGCCATCACCTTTACCCTCAGCTCCTTTAGCAAGGCAGTGGTCATATTGGAGGTGTGTTTGGGGTCGTTATCATGTTGGAATACTGCCCTGCAGCCCAGTCTCTGAAAGGAGGGGATCATGGTCTGCTTCAGTATGTCACAGTACATGTTGGCATTCATGGTTCCCTCAATGAACTGTAGCTCCCCAGTGTCGGCAACACTCATGCAGCCCTAGACCATGACACTCCCACCACCATGCTTGACTGTAGGCAAGATGAACTTGTCTTTGTACTCCTCACCTGGTTGCCGCCATTCACGCTTGACACCATCTGAACCAAATAAGTTTATCTTGGTCTCATCAGACCACAGGACATGGTTCCAGTAATCCATGTCCTTAGTCTGCTTGTCTATAGCAAACGGATTGCGGGCTTTCTTGTGCATTATCTTTAGAAGAGGCTTCCTTCTGAGTTGACAGCCATACAGAGCAATTTGATGCAGTGTGCGGCGTATGGTCTGAGCACAGACAGGCTGACCCCCCCTACCCTTCAACCTCTGCATCAATGCTGGCAGCACTCATATGTCTATTTCCTAAAGACAACCTCTGACTATGATGCTGAGCACATGCACTAAACTTCTTTGGTCGATCATGGTGAGGCGCTGTTCTGAGTGGAACCTGTGCTGTTAAACCGCTGTATGGTCTTGGCCACCATGCTGCTGCTCAGTTTCAGGATCTTGGCAATCTTCTAATAGCCTAGGTCATCTTTATGTAGAACAACAATTCTTTTTTTCAGATCCTCAGAGAGTTCTTTGCCATGAGGTGCCATGTTGACATTCAAGTTACCAGTATAAGAGAGTGAAAGCAATAACACCAAATTTAATACACCTGCTCCCCACTCACAACTGAGAGCTTGTAACACTAAATAGTCACATGACACCAGGGAGGGAAAATGGCTAGTGGAGCCCAATTTGGACATTTTCACTTAGGGGTATACTCACTTTTGTTGCCAGCGGTTTAGACATTAATGGCTGTGTGTTGAGTTATTTTGAGGGGACAGCAAATTTACACTGTTATACAAGCTGTACACTCACTACTTTACATTGTAGCAAAGTGTAATTTCTTCAGTGTTGTCACATGAAAAGATAGAATAAAATATTTACACAAATGTGTTGGGTGTACTCACTTTTGGGAGATACTGTATATGTTTACATTTTTGGCTTACATATCTATCTTTCTATCTTTGTCCAGTATGGACAGTGCCTGGGTCTCTTCAACATATGGCTCTAAGGTTTTGTATATAATTCAAGACAAGGCATTTAACAAAATTAATAGCCAACTTTTCTACCTTGTCCAGGGCAGAGACCGAGAGGGGCCTTTCTCGGAAACATATCATTGAAGGTGAGTAATCCGTCAATAAAGATAACAACCCCATAAAATATTTATCGTTTTGGATAGAATATTGAGGGTTTAGAAAGCCTGTTACGTTTTTATTTCTGTTTGTGTCCCCTTTGGGAAGATTTCTCCTCACTTGCTATCCTGAAGACCGTATATGAAGTAATGAGAATAGGAACAGAGATGACAATATTAAAAACCTGCCAATGGTTGTCAACCCAATTCCACTCTATATGAAAACCAAAAAATTGGTTTACAGTTCTAAAGCAAAACCATGTTTTCTTGAATTTGGCGCGTCTCAGTGATGCCACTGGTCTCTAGTGATTGGAGGGGTTGTGCTCCCATGAATATGAAGTGTCAGTGATGCCATTGGTCTCTAGTGATTGGATGGGTTGTGTTCCCATGAATATGAAGTGTCAGTGATGCCATTGGTCTCTAGTGATTGGATGGGCTGTGTTCCCATGACTATGAAGTGTTCATGGTGTTACTGGTCTCTAGTGATTGGATGGGCTGTGTTCCCATGAATATGAAGTGTCAGTGATGCCATTGGTCTCTTGTGATTGGAGGGGTTGTGTTCCCATGAATTTGAAGTGTCAGTGATGCCATTGGTCTCTAGTGATTGGAGGGGTTGTGTTCCCATAAATATGAAGTGTCAGTGATGCCATTGGTCTCTAGTGATTGGAGGGGTTGTGTTCCCATGAATATGAAGTGTCAGTGATGCCATTGGTCTCTAGTGATTGGAGGGGTTGTGTTCCCATGAATATGAAGTGTCAGTGATGCCATTGGTCTCTAGTGATTGGAGGGGTTGTGTTCCCATGAATATGAAGTGTCAGTGATGCCATTGGTCTCTAGTGATTGGATGGGCTGTGTTCCCATGACTATGAAGTGTTCATGGTGTTACTGGTCTCTAGTGATTGGATGGGCTGTGTTCCCATGAATATGAAGTGTCAGTGATGCCATTGGTCTCTTGTGATTGGAGGGGTTGTGTTCCCATGAATTTGAAGTGTCAGTGATGCCATTGGTCTCTAGTGATTGGATGGGTTGTGTTCCCATGAATATGAAGTGTCCATGATGTTACTGGTCTCTAGTGATTGGATGGGCTGTATTCCCATGAATATGAAGTGTTGGTGAGGTCACTGGTCTCTAGTGATTGGAGGGGCTGCGTTCTAATGAGTATGAAGGTCAATGATGTCACTGGTCTCCAATGATTGGAGGGGTTGTGCTCCCATGAATTTGACGTGTCAGTGATGTCACTGGTCTCTAGTGATTAGAGGGACTGCAATCTCATGAGTGATTGGGCAACAGGTGGCGAGAAACTCTTAAGGCCTGGCTAGGACTAGCAATTTTGAGCCCTGGCTTAGGGAATGTCTTTTTAGAGTTTATTGCTTGAAGAACTTGTAACAGGAGAAGGGTTGGGGTGGAATTAGGAATAAACCCCCCACCACCCCACCCCCACCACCACCACCACCACCTCTGCTATAGCTGGGCCTGATTGTGAACATCAGCGAACTCCAGCAGAACTGCCTCAAAGGAGCAGCAACCCTTGAGGCTGGGAACTTCTCCAGCAGGACAAGAAGAGGGCTGCTTCAGACCCCAGACTATTTATATTCCTCCAGTCACCTTATGGGCACACCTTCTCAGGAATTAGCTGCAGCAAAATACATAGCTGCCCATTTTACTATCCCAACCCTCTATGTTCTGGAAACCCCCAGAATTTAGGGGAAAGCAATCTAATCTGCCGCCTGTGAGATCTAGAACAGCCTAGAGAAATTAATAGCCGCTCCAATGATTACAGAGGAGCCAAAAAGAACAAATTTACCAATCATCCTAACAACCTATCTAGGAGGGTGCTACATAAATATGAAGTGTCAGCGATATTACTGGTCTCTAGTGATTGGATGGGCTTTATTCTCATGTATATGAAGTATTGGTGATGTCATTGGTCTAGTGCAGTGGTTCTCAACTCCGGTCCTCAGGACCCACTAACAGGCCAGGTTTGCAAGATAACTGAAATACATCACAGGTGATATCATTTGCTGCTCAGTGATTGCAGTATTCTAGTCTGCATCTCCCCAAGGTAATACTTAAAATCTGCCCTGTTAGTGGGTCCTGAGGACAGCAGTAGAGGACCACTGGTCTAGCGAATGGACGGGCGGTGTTCTCATGAATATGAAGTATCAGTGATGTCACTGGTCCCTAGTGATTGGATGGGCTGTGTTCTCATGAATATGAAGTGTCGATGATGTCACCGGTTTCTAGTGACTGGATGGGTTGCAATTTTTTTAATGATGTGTTTGTGATATTATTATACATGATATTAAAAGAGAAGTATCCAGTTGGGAAAAAAAAGTGCTCACTGAATCACAGGGCTATGGAGAGGGTGGGTAGGGCTGGCTTAATCTGCCAGCAGCTTGCTGAGAGGCTGATCCAGCTGCCGGTCCAGACATCTGGGTGGATCCCGACTGTAAACTTGAGATCGATGCAGCGCTTGGACCGGCTAAGTGATGTCACAGGAGTGTTGAACTACAGTGCCTTGAAAAAGTATTCATACCCTTTGAAATTTTCCACATTTTGTCATGTTACAACCAAAAACGTAAATGTATTTTATTGGGATTTTATGTGATAGACCAACACAACGTGGCTCATAATTGTGAAGTGGAAGGAAAATGATGAATGGTTTTCAACATTTTTGACAAATAAATATGTGAAAAGTGTGGCATGCATTTGTATTCAGCCCCCTTTACTGTGATAGCTCTAACTAAAATCTAGTGGAACCAATTGCCTTCAGAAGTCACCTAGTTAGTAAATAGTGCCCACCTGTGTGTAATTTAATCTCAGTATAAATACAGCTGTTCTGTGAAGCCCTCAGAAATTTGTTAGAGAACCTTTGTGAACAAAAAGCATCATGAAGACCAAGAAACACACCAGACAGGCCAGGGATAATGTTGTGGAGAAGTGTAAAGCAGGGTTAGGTTATGAAAAAAAATATCTGAAGCTTTGAACATCTCATGGAACGCTGTTCAATCTATCATCCGAAGATAAATAGAAAGAGCATGGCACAACTGCAAACTTACCAAGACATGGCCGTCCACCTAAACTGACAGACCAGGCAAGGAGAACATTCATCAGAAAAGCAGCCAAGAGGTCCATGGTAACTCTGGAGGAGATGCAGAGGTCCACATCTCAGGTGGGAGAATCTGTCCACAGGACAACTATTAGTCGTGCACTCCACAAATGGAAGGGTGGCAAGAAGAAAGCCATTGTTGAAAGAAAGCCATAAGAAGTCCCATTTGCAGTTTGCTAGAAGCCATGTGGGGGACACAGCAAACATGTGGAAGAAGGTGCTCTGGTCAGATGAGACCAAAATTGAACTTTTTGGCCTAAAAGCAAAATGCTATGTGTGGCAGAAAATGAACAATGCACATCACCCTGAACACACCATCCACACCGTGAAACATGGTGGTGGCAGCATCATGTTGTGGGGGTGTTTTTCTTCAGCAGGGACAGGAAAGCTGGTCAGAGTTGATGGGAAGATGGATGGAGCCAAATACAGGGCAATCTTAGAAGAAAACCTGTTAGATAAGTGTTTCTCAACCTTTTTTCAGTCAAGCCACCATTTAAAATTATAGACAGTCTCTAGGCACCCCATTCTAAAATGTAAAAAAACTTTTCTAATAGTTTTACACAATGCAGCAACATCCACACATAGGACACCCGAAGTTAGAGGTGATTTTTTCTTCTAAAACAAATACACTTCTGCAAACTGGTACTGACTAGTATTCCAGTGTTTCTCTTCTCCCTCAATTTCTCTCCATCAGTCAGCTAACAGTCAACCCAGTGCTGAGGGAGAGGAGCAGAGGAGGGTCAAACAAGGATGCTGTGGAGGTGACAGACATCCTCCTTATCAACTGATGACGTCATTGGTTGTTAGGATGTCAGTGTCTAGAAAGTCGTAATGGTGCATAAGGAAAACACGTGGCTTTGTGTAACTAAAAGGCAGGCTTCATCCACCTGCTGGCTTGTATAAAATTTTTGATCATTTTATAGGCATTTTGCCAAGGCACCCCTGAAGAAGCCTCAAGGCACCCTCATTGAAAAAGGTTGTGTTAGAGTCTGCAGACGACTTGAGACTGGGGCAGAGTTTCACCTTCCAGCAGGACAACGACCCTAAATATACAGCCAGAGCTACAATGGAATGGTTTAGATCAATGCATATTCCTGTGTTAGAATGGCCCAGTCAAAGTCCAGACCTAAATCCAATTGAGAATCTGTGGCAAGCAGTGGCAGCTGGTGCTCAATATTTGGGGGGTGGGCGGCAAACCAACGGTGATCCTCCCCCCCATGGAAGATGGACGGGAATGCAGCAATCCCCCCCCCCCCCATGGGAGTCAGGCAGGTGATCAGAGGCCTCCTTACCTTAGGAAGATAAGGCAGGCAGACATGGATCCAAGGCTGCAGCTCCTCGCTCCGGGGCCATCGCTTCTCCTCCAGGTTGAACAGGAAATGGGTCCTGACTGAGACATGATTGGCCGGGAGTCCTAAGACTCCCTGGCCAATCGGGTCTCGGGAACTGTTTTCTGATTGGCCGGGAGGAGAATCAGGAAGACAATAGCGAATATTAATTTGCTATTGTCACACAAGTGGGTGACTCTTTTTCAAAGCCAATTAGAGCCTCAAGAAAAAAAAAAAAAAACATTGAAATCCATGCATCCTGCACCCCGCATGTAGATTAGGGGGCTGGACGCACGGGAGGGGGCGGCACCTGTGTGCCCCTAATGGACGTGCCGCCACTCAGACGCTCTCCATCCAATCTGACAGAGCTTGAGCTATTTGCACAAAAGATTGGGCAAAAATGTCCTCTCTAGATGTGCAAAGCTGGTAGAGACTTCCCCAAAGAGACTTGCAGCTGTAATTGCAGTCAAAGGCGGTTCTACAAAGTATTGACCCGGGGGGCGCCATACAAATGTACCCCACACTTTTCACATATTTATTTGTAAAAAAAAATTTGAAAACCATTTATCATTTTCCTTCCACTTCACAATTATGGTCTATCACATAAAATCCCAATAAAATACATTTAAGTTTTTGGTTGTAACATGACAAAATGTGGAAAATGTCAAGGGGTATGAATACTTTTTCAAGGCACAGTAACTGCACTCCTGCGATCTATAAGGCTCCTTTCACACCAAGGCGTTGGAAAAAAGCCTGTAAAATCCTGTAAAACGCCATGATTTTAGTGTGTGTTTTTGCCGCGCTTTTGAAGCGCTAGCGCTATAAATAGCGCCCCTCTAATGGCGCTTTTTAAGCGATTTTCTAGCGCTTTTCAAGCGTTTGTGTTTCAATCATGTGACCTTTCCACAGCCTCAGTACACATTTCATGCGCTTTTCAAGCGTTTTTCAAGCGCTTAACCATTATTTTCAATGGACATGGGCGTTTTTGAAGTGCTATTTTGAGCGCACAAAACAAGCTGAAAAGATGCTGCTTACAGGACTTTTAGCAATGCCTATAGCAAGCGCAACGCCTCGGTGTGAAAGTATCCATTGTGATGCATGGGGAGTGTTTTTGGTGCGCTTTTTATGTGCTGATTTTAGAGCAAAAACTCCTGAAAAACGCCTTGGTGTGAAAGGGGTCTAAAAGATGTAGGGCCAAAATAGCTTTGGCCAGAGTTCTCCTTTAAGGTTGCTACACAGCAGTTCACATACAACACTTGATATTCTCATTACATTGTGATGTGTTGAACTACAGAGAGTAGAGAATGCGGGAAGAACATAGGGGGATGGTCGATGGTCCCAGTGGGGGTCACATCCTGACCTCCTCCACCAACATGATATGTTCCTCCAGCTGGACAGGGAGATTAAATCCCTGCACCCCCCCCCCCATTGTTAGCAGTGCAGGATCTCAGGAACGGTGTGAATATATTACTATATATCATATCTATAGACATGGCGGTACCATTATGTGGTTAATTCTCCCTTGCCTTCATGTCTCTGTTCAGGTTCTCATTTCTCCTGATCCGTCTCTAATTGCTCCTTTCTGCCCTGCAGGTCTCCGGGGGTCCCTGGAACGGCTGCAGTTGGAATATGTCGATATCGTCTTTGCCAATCGAATGGATGCAAACAGCCCCATGGAAGGTGAATCCATCTCATTACTGTCACTTTTCTTTTCTTTACTTTCACTCTGCCTGTCCCTCGGTGACCCTAGCAGGGTGGATTGTTATTAATATTGATCTACAGGAAGTAATATGGGCTGGTTATCAATAATGCAATTACTTGTTTTAAAGCTGAACTCCGGACACAAAACGTTTTCATTAACGTAAATATATTCCTCAATAGTCACAAAGGATATGAATCTACGTTGTGGGCACAAAATGCCTTTGCAAACCCAGATATTACCCTTGTAAAAGTAGCAGTGACATCATCACTGTGCTGTATGTAGCCTGTGCAGTGAGCAGAGCTGTGGGAGGGACCAAGCTAGCCCCACCCACTATAGACTGCTATGGAGGAGGGCGGAGACAAGACCAGTCACCCTGCACAAGGAGGGAGAGCAGCAGTGAACGGTCTTTATTGCAGGAAGGGAAAGTCTCCCACTGGATTACTGCACAAATCTGGATGAAATACACAAAGCTCACCCAAATACAAGGAAGAACATCTGACTCTTGTATATAGACAATATTGTCTTATCCTGGAGTTCAGCTCTAAAAACACAAACAGCAAACACCAACTACAAAAAAGAAGAATTAATAGCCAAGGAAAACCAAAACTATAGCCTTTGCTACAATACTTACCTTCATTCCGAAGGTGTCATCAGTATTAATTCCTTACCACCACTAGATGTCACCAGTCTTCTGGGTTAAATGACAGCAATGACCATGCCTTAGAACCCAGGCAGTCACAGACCCGTCCCCTAAGGATGCACTCTACGGCACCCCCCTGTCAACCCGTGACCATCTGACAACATACCTAGCAAGGAGATGACCTCTGGGGTTTCTGATGTGATGAGAGGCCTCTATGATCGGGAGATGCTGATGATGTGTGAAGGAGGGAACTCTGACAAAATGGGATGGGGGGGGGGCTCTGATGTGATGGAGGGGGATTCTGACATGATAAGGAGGACTCTGATGTGATGGGGCTCTGACATGATGGGAGGGGAACCCTGACATGATAAGAGGGACTTAGATCTTAGGCTCCACTGTTAGAACTACCTGTATCACCATGGATCCGAGAGAAACGTAATTTCAGTTCCCTGTATGTATGTACCGTACATGTGGAAGAACTGACAATAAAGTTTGACTTGACTTGACTTGATGTGATGGAGGGGACTCTGACGTGATAAGGAGGATTCTGATGTGATGGAGAGGACTCTGACGTGATAAGGATTCTGATGTGATGGAGAGGACTTTGACGTGATAGGGGCTCTGCCATGATGGGAGGGGATGCCTGATGTGATAAGGAGGACTCTGATGTGATGGAGGGGACTCTGACATGATAAGGAGGATTCTGATGTGATGGAGAGGACTCTGACGTGATAGGGGCTCTGCCATGATGGGAGGGGATGCCTGATGTGAAAAGGAGGACTCTGATGTGATGGAGGGGACTCTGACGTGATAAGGAGGATTCTGATGTGATGGAGAGGACTCTGATGTGATAGGGGCTCTGCCATGATGGGAGGGGATGCCTGATGTGATAAGGAGGACTCTGATGTGATAAGGGGGACTTTGATGTGATGGAGGGGACTCTGACGTGATAAGGAGGATTCTGATGTGATGGAGAGGACTCTGATGTGATAGGGGCTCTGCCATGATGGGAGGGGATGCCTGATGAATAGTGCAGTCTCAGGGGAGGTAGTGTAGTTTCAGGGGGAATAGTGTAGTCTCAGGAGGAATAGTGTAGTCCGTAGGGGAGGGTAGTACCGTCTCGGGGATAGTGTA
>BLSH010131890.1:109804-123129 GCA_018402905.1 Glandirana rugosa | reverse complement strand
ATGTAGCAAACCATTTAAACAATTACTTTTGTTCAGTCTTCTCAGAAACAGACTGCACTAATGATAACAAGATAGGGAATCATATTGGTTCTAGTAATGATGGTTCATTTCTAGAATTTCTGGAGACAGAGGTAGCTGAGGAACTGGCTCGGTTAAAGCTTAATAAAGCAATGGGCCCTGATGGTACAACTGATCCTCAAACATGCTTGGGATAAACATAAATCCATAGTCAGACAACAAGGTTAATGTAATATAAAAAAAAAAATAAAAAAATAAAAAGGGGCAGACTCGATGGACTACTCAGTCTTTTTCTGCCGTCACTTTTCTATGTTTCTATGTCTATGTTTCTATGTTTCTAAATGGCATTGGCAGTGAAGGGGTTAACCTGGAGGGGGGGTACTGTGTTCCCTAGGCGTGTTCTAACTGTGGGGGGGCTGGGCTGTTATGGGCATAAGAGATCTAACTGATCCCAGTCACAGGCATCAGTAGATCTCTTATGTCCCCATTGACAGAGCAGGGGAACCGCCATGTTTACAATAGCAGTTCCCCGTTCTTTCACTCTGGCAGCTTATTGCGGCTCGCTGGCGGACATCGGGTTCGCCCAAGCCGCGGGCACACTCCTCCGGAGTGTGTAGGGCATGAGAGTGCACCGGCGGCGGTGCGCGCCTGCCCCCTAGCTGCGCGAATCACCGCCTATTTACGGCGATTCACGGGACGCATCCACACTGCCGCAGTAAATATACTGCGCGCGGTGTGGAACCCTTTTAATCAGGATCTAATTTACCTACCAGCATGTCTTTGGAGTGTGGGAGGAAACCGGAGTACGCGGAGGAAACTCACTGAGGCACAGGGAGAACATGCAAACTCCAGGCAGGTAGTGTTGTGGTTGGGATTCGAACCAGCGACCCTTTTGCTGCCAGGTAAAAGTGCTATCCACTACACACCACTGTGCTGCCCTATATAAATGTATTTATTCATTTTTTACTGTTGGGGCATGGAAGGTTTTGGAAGAATGTTCCTGGCCCCGGTCTCACCTTTAGCAGCTTTTTATCAGTCTGAATAATTTACACCAGAAAGCCTTTAGACGGTGCCACGGGGAGTGTGCTGCATAAGAGTACAGCCATCGGCAGACAAGGGGTTAAAGACAAAAAAATGTTTAATTTTTGTAATTTTTTATTTATTTTTTTACCATTAGACTCATTCAAATTTTAAAGCAAGCGTTATAATAGGTGCAATGGGGGAGATTTACTAAAACTGGCGCAGCCGTGCATAGTACCCAATCAGCTTCTATCTTTAGCTTGTTAAATTAAGCTTTGACCATAAAACCTGGAAGCTGATTGGTTACTGTACACAGCTGCACCAGATTCCCTGTGCACCATTCAATTTTATTTATTATTTTATTTTATTCTGCAATATTTTTTCCCCAGTTTCGTACACCCTAGGTCCTCAGCTAGTTAATATTTTAAAACGGCTTCTGAGAAAGACTGCGGACCCTCCAAGAGAGAATCAAAATCAGAGGGTCAACATAGCGGCCAGGCCATTAGCATTTCAGAAGGAGGTCAACAGTGGCATGAAGGCTTTTTATTAGAGGGGCTGAGTGTAATGCAGGGTAGATGGTCCATAGAAAGCTGGTGACACAGTGACACCTGCTGGACAATACTGACACAGCACTTTACAGTTATTTTTGACGCAGTGATTTGCTTTTCATTACCAAGTTACTAGAACGGTGCTACTTTCTCACATCGTTACACAGCTCTGCTGCTGTTTTTAACAAATCTCTGCTCTTTCTCAACTTTTCCTGTAAAAAAATAATGGAAATCAAAAAAGCACGGCTTTGCATTAGGAGGGGGAATTGTTTTATTTTTATCGACAGGCTGCAAGGATTTAATTAAAGGATAACTGCACTTAAAGCTGAACTCTAGGGAAGTTATTGCAGCTCTGTCATTAATAAATGATCAATTGTAATGTAAATACAAAAGGTGCTGTGGGGGAAATCTGTGGACTTGGTATCTGAAGAGTGATCCATATTTGGATTGCTCTTTAGAGAGAATTTGGCAGGCGGTGAGGAAGTGTTGTATTGCCCCCCTCATCACTTGCTCAGGGGGGATTGCGACACGCATGCAGCAGGCGCTATGCCTGCCAAAAGCTACAGGGGTATAATGCTTGCCCCAGCCGCAAAGCAGAGCGCTTTGGCTGTGACATGTGTGGGGGTATTGGTTGGGGTGGTAAAAACAAGGCCTAACTGTGGGGTTTTACCGTCCCCCAACCTTACGTTTGAACGTGCCCTTAATGGGCTATTTTCAGCCTATTACCTCTAAATACCAGCTCCACCTACTTTAACTACTTAAGGACCGGAAGGATTTCCCCCTTTAGGACCAGAGCCCTTTTTGCGATTCGGCGCTGCGTCGCTTTAACTGAAAATTGTGCGGTCGTGCGACGTTGTACCCAAACGAAATTTGCGTCCTTTTTTTCCCACAAATAGAGCTTTCTTTTGGTGGTATTTGATCACCGCTGCGTCATTTCTGATCACCGCTATAAACAAAAGAAGAGACAATTTTGCAAAAAAAACCCCAAATTTCTTACTTTTTGCTAAAATACAAATCCAAAAAAATCTATAAAAAAACATTTTTTTTCATCGGTTTTGGCCGATTTATATTCTTCCTCATATTTGTAATAAAATAAATCACAATCGGTGTTTATTGATTGGTTTGTGCAAAAGTGGTCGCGTTTACGGATGATAAGGATTCATTTCTGGGTTTTTTTTTTTATTTTTTACTAGTAATGGTGGCGATCTGCGATTTTTAGCGGTACTGCGATATTGGGGCGGACATGTCGGACTATTTTGACACTTTTTTGGGACCATTGGCATTTATACAGCGATCAGTGCTATAAAAATGCACTGATTACTGTGTAAATGCCATTGGCAGTGAAGGGGTTAACCTGCAGGGGGCGCTCTAAGGGTTAACTGTGTTCCCTGGGCGTGTTCTAACTGTAGGGGGACTGCCCTAGCAGGGGAAGGGGAGTGATCACAGCCTCCATGTAGAGGAAGGCTGTGATCACAGCCCTTCCCCCCTCACAGAACGGAGGTCCGTGTTTACTTACACGGACCTCCGTTCTTTCACTCCGGGGGGGGGGGGGGCATCGCGGGTGGCCGGCGGAGATCGAATCCGCCGCACCCGCTCTCTGGCCCTCCCCGGACACAGTGAGCACGCTCACTGGGCGCGATCTCGCGGCCGCCGTCATATGACGGCGATTCGCGCAATAGAACCACCTTGTCGCCGTCAAATGCCGATCAGCGGTCGGCAAGTGGTTAAAGTGGTTGTATACCTCCAAAGGGATTTTTACCTACAGGTAAGCCTATAATAAGGCTAACCTGTGGGTAAAATGAATATCTCCTAAACCTGTACGGTTTAGGAGATATTCCCCCTGCAAGCAGCTGCGACGTCACAGCGCATGCGATGTGATGTCCCAGCGAAGGCCCGATGCATAGCGCCGGAGCTTGCCGCGAGCCGCGTATCCGGAAGCAAGATCTGAGGGAAGATGTCCGCTCCCTCAGAGGGGACCGAGCAGCCCTGACGGATCTTTGTTCCAAGGTGAGTATTACATAATGAGCTAGTATGCGGGGCATACTAGCTCATTATGCTATTGTCTTGCAGTTTTTTTTAATGTTGCCTGGGTATACAGCCACTTTAAGCATTGCTTTGTTTAAAGCTTGTCTGTCTGCAGTGTGCATCGTACAGAACAGCAGCATATCTGTAGCTCAGCACTGAGGACAACAGTATGGATGGCATCTTTGGTGTCAAGAGACACAAATGATTTATATTCTATGCATAGCTCCCAACTGTCCCTGATTTGGAACCATGTCCTGTGGTCTGATGAGACCAAGATGAACTTATTTGGTTCAGATGGTGTCAAACATGTGTGGCGGCAACCAGGTGAGGAGTACAAAGACAAGTGTGTCTTGCCTTACAGTCAAGCATGGTGGTGGGAGTGTCATGGTCTGGGGCTGCATGAGTGCTGCCAGCACTGGGGAGCTACAGTTCATTGAGGGAACCATGGATGCCAACATGTACTGTGACATACTGAAGCAAAGCATGATCCCCTCCCCTCGGAGACTGGGCCGACATGGTTCCAGTAACCCATGTCCTTAGTCTGCTTGTCTTCAGCAAACTGTTTGCAGGCTTTCTTGTGCATCATCTTTAGAAGAGGCTTCCTTCTGGGATGACAGCCATGCAGACCAATTTGATGCACTGTGCAGCGTATGGTCTGAGCACTGACAGGCTGATCCCCCCACCCCTTCAACCTCGTAAGTAATGCTGGCAGCACTCATTCGTCTATTTCCCAAAGACAACCTCTGGATATGATGCTGAGCACGTGCACTCAACTTCTTTGGTTGACCATGGCGAGGCTGTTCTGAGTGGAACCTGTCCTGTTAAACTGCTGTATGGTCTTGGCCACTGTGCTGCAGCTCAGTTTCAGGGTCTTGGCAATCTTCTTATAGCCTAGGCCATCTTTATGTTGAGCAACAATTCATTTTTTTTAGATCCTCAGAGAGTTCTTTGTCATGAGATGCCATGTTGTACTTCCAGTGACCAGTATGAGAGAGTGAGAGCGATAACACCAAATTTAACACACCTGCTCCCCATTCACACCTGAGACCTTGTAACACTAACGAGTCACATGACACCGGGGAGGGAACCTGGCTAATTGGGCCCAATTTGGACATTTTCACGTAGGGGTGTACTCACTTTTGTTGCCATCAGTTTAGCCATTAATGGCTGTGTGTTGAGTTATTTTGAGGGGACAGCAAATTTACACTGTTATACAAGCTGTACACTCACTACTTTACATTGTAGCAAAGTGTCATTTCTTCAGTGCTGTCACATGAAAAGATAGAATAAAATATTTACACAAATGTGAGGGGTGTACTCACTTTTGTGAGATACTGTATCTAGATGGATCCTTGATTCCGATTGGGTTCCCTATCTTGACCTGTAGGAACCACAAATGATTTGTATTCTGCATTGCATTCATGTAATCACCAGGGAGACAGATCACAAACTGCTAAAGTCTTAAGCCTCGTACACACGGGACGACGATCGTACGTATGATCGTCTCAAATCGTGTGTTGGCTGTTGTATGTAGCATACTGACTGCACTACACGATTGTACGACCACAGAAAGAACGTTCAGGTGCATGTAATTAGCATCCGGCCGTTCCTGACTTCTGAGCATGCGTGTTTTGCACAATACAACTTGTTGTACCAACTGCTCTGTACACACGATACAACGGTCGTATGAGCGCTTGTTGGTACGACCAGGTTTTCTAGTTTGCTCATACAACTCCCCTTGTACGACCGTCGTATGTCGGCGGTTCTAATCACGCGTACGAACGATCGATTTCGTATAAAATGGCCGATCGCACGACCTGTTGTATACGATCGTCGTCCCGTGTGTACGGGGCTTTACTAAGTGCTGCCCAACTCATGTGATGCCAAATCGGGGGCAGCAGATATTTCGAGGGATCCTTGACACAGCTTGTGTCCTCTATCCTGGCCCGCAGACATGTTGCTCCCTATACCATACAGTGTAGACTGCAGACAAGCAAAGCAATGTTTACACTCTCCATAGTGTGTGATAGCAGCTGGTAAAGCGCAGGAAAGAAAAGACAAGTAAGAGGTCTTATTGGTAAGGTAGCTTAATATCCTCTGATAGAAGAGCTCTAGTTTTGAAAGCATGATTATCCTTTAAGGAAAGAAGAGATAAGTTGGAGGTATTAAGCTGCATTAAGGCGGTCACCCCACTCCAAGCCTCCGCTATTCACTACTTTATACATGAAAACACAGCCGCGGCTTCAAAGATCTGAGAATCACAGAGCATCTTCACAGCAAACTCATTCCTTTTCATGTGGCTCTTTGAAGAGGAGCAGTGATCTCTCTGCTCCCGGAGCGCCCCCCTGTGTACATTTGTGTGTATGATCTCCGAGCCCCGAGCCCCCTGTGTACATTTGTGTGTATGATCTCCGAGCCCCGAGCCCCCTGTGTACATTTGTGTGTATGATCCCCGAGCCCCGAGCCCCCTGTGTACATTTGTGTGTATGATCGCCGAGCCCCGAGCCCCCTGTGTACATTTGTGTGTATGATCTCCGAGCCCCGAGCTTTCTCTGCCTCCTTCCATGGGTGGTCTTAACCACTTCAGCCCCGGAAGGATTTGCCCCCTTCCTGACCAGAGCCCTTTTTGCAATTCTGCACTGCGTCTTTTTAACTGACAATTGCGCGGTCGTGCGACGTTGTACCCAAACAAAATTTGCGTCCTTTTTTGCCCACAAATAGAGCTTTCTTTTGGTGGTATTTGATCACCGCTGCGTCATTTCTGATCGCCGCTATAAACAAAAGAAGAGCGACAATTTTACAAAAAGACCCAAATTTCTTACTTTTTGCTAAAATACAAATCCAAAAAAAAAATATAAAAAAACATTTTTTTTCATCGGTTTTGGCCAATTTATATTCTTCCTCATATTTTTGGTAAAAAAAATCGCAATCGGCGTTTATCGATTGGTTTGCGCAAAAGTTGCCGCGTTTACGGATGATGAGAATTCATTTCTGGGGTTTTTATTTTTTTATTTTTTTTTTACTAGTAATGGCGGCGATCTGCGATTTTTAGCGGTACTACGATATTGGGACGGACATGTCGGACCATTTTGACACTTTTTTGGGACCATTGGCATTTATACAGCGATCAGTGCTATAAAAATGCACTGATTACTGTGTAAATGCAATTGGCAGTGAAGGGGTTAACCTGCAGGGGGCGCTCTAAGGGTTAATAGTGTTCCCTGGGCGTGTTCTTACTGTGTGGGGACTGCCCTAGCAGGGGAAGGGAAGTGATCACAGCCTTCATGTAGAGGAAGGCTGTGATCATTACCCTTCCCCCCTCACAGAACGGAGGTCCGTGTTTACATACATGGACCTCCGTTCTTTCAGTGCGGGGGGGGGGCATCGCGGGTAGCCGGCGGCGATTGAGTCCGCCCTACCCGCTCCCTGGCTCCCCCCTAACACAGTGAGCGCGCAGGCGCGACCACAATGCTAGTTATCGCGGCCGCCGTCTTGTGACGCCGGTTCACGATAACGAGCCACTTTGTCGCAGTCACGCTGCGGCGGGCGGTCGGCAAGTGGTTAAAGAGCAGGGGTAGGCAACCCTAAAGCCTCATACACACGGGCGTCTGTGATAAAATAGGCAAAACCTCGGGTCTGACATTTTGGAAAACTAATCTGAGTTTTTTACCAGCGTTTTGCATCGGCGTTAGTGAGCGTCTGCGTCAATAGGCATTTTTTTTTAAAAAAATCAGTCCTCTGCTATTTTTCAACCTAAAAACGTCAGCGTCAAAAAACGCCGGTTAACGCTGGTACGGCGTTAGTGAGCGTTTTGCCGATTGGTATCAAAAAACGCCAAAACGCTACAGCCTCAGAACACGCTGGTCCTGCGTTCTAGAAACAGCTCACTAACGCCGACGCCCTCTACTGCTCACAAACACCGGTGTTTTTAGAGGGCCATTGAATAACATTGAGAGCTGCAAAAAACACCTACAAACGCCGGCGTCAAAAAACGCCCGTGTGTATGAGGCCTAAAGAGGTGGAGATCTAGCTGCACATCATGGGAGAAGTCAAAGATCACCGGGCACAGTGCCGCCTCCTCACACCTGATTTAAATGTCTAATTGCCGTACTACCATTTTGCAACTGAATTCATTGCAAGGTGAACACAATCAGATTGCTTTTCAGGGGAGCAGCAGTGCCTGCTGCACTTGTGAATGAGCCCTTAGTTGCATGGGGAAGATGATTTGTGCTAGGAGGGGGGGTTTGTGCTAGAAAAGGTGATATGGTAGAGGGGGAGGGAATTTGGAGGAGGGGATTTTTATTTGGGGGGGATTCATGCTAGTAGGGATGATTGGGGATATTCATGCTAGGATATAAAATTGGGGGGTATTTGTGCTTAGAGTAAGAGGGGGGATTTGGAGTGGGGGGTGAGGATTTGTGCTTGGAGGGGACATTTGAGGAGTAGATTTTTTTTTTTTTGGGGGGGGGGGGGATTGTGCTGAGGGAATTTGCAGAGAGGGAGGATTTGAGCTTGGAGGGGGCACACATTTGTGCTGGCAGCGGGGATTTCAGCATGGGGCAGATTTGTACTGAGAGGAGGGGGAATTTATGTTCTGCAATGGCAGGTCAGCAAGCCCAGACTGTGATCTACCAGTCACCTGTCGGAGATCTACTGATAGATCACAACCTATTGGTTGCTGACCCCCGTTATAGAGGAACTGTAATGGTTTTGGATAATTCTGATTTTATATTTTTTAGGCTGATGTTTTTTTTTTCATTTTTTGTTTTGCTACTATTTCATAAAGCTGAACATTTAACAATTTCAAGTGTTACTAAACCCACAACAGTCAGTCTGTATATGCAGTAAAGTATGCTTGTGTAGCCCCCTTAGGGGTGGCTGGTTGATGTGGTTCACCTGTTACTCTGCCCTCAATCACAATTTTCCTCACACCTGGAGTCACGGAACAGGCCGGTACTTTTGTTGTTTTTGAGGGAATAAACTTGGATAGGGTAGGACAGCTGTGGGATGCCCAAGGATTCGAGATATAGGACCAAATCTATATACACCGCAGTATTCCATCACTGACACTTGCTGACCGTGACTCTCCTTCACTTCTCTCCTGCACGTCACTTGCTTCTTCACCATTAAGCCTGAAAGGAATTTATCAGGCCTCCATTGCATCCTCCTCCACCCTAGCTAGCACATGGCAAGGCCTGCACATTTGCCAGCAGGACCTCCGGACCGCCAGTTACAGTCAAGGGCCACGGGCCTTCAGATTGTAAGGCCACGGGCCCTCAGGGTGTTGCTAAGTACAATTGTGCTAGCCAGGTCTTGGTGGACTACTGCTCCCAGCCCATCCTCTTCCAGGCCACTCCGGCCTACCCCACTGTCCCATAGCTCCCAACTGTCCCTGATTTAGAGGGAATGTCCCTGATTTGGAGCAATGTCCCTCTGTCCCTCATTCCTCCTCATTTGTCTCTCATTTTGTTCTGATCTGTATCGTTGTATATAAAATGCACTTTTTATCTATGAAAAAGTGTTTCCCAGTGCTAAACCTTTCATCCAAATTCTAAATTGCTGCATTTTTGTAAATTTTAAAAGCTAATTTAAAGGAATAGTGGTGTTAAAAAAAGCCCTTTTGGATTTAATTAACCTTTTTTTTTGTTAATTCTCCTTTAAGGGGTGTGGCAGGGGGCGGTTCCTACATATATTTGCTAGCTGGTGTCCCTCGTTCCCATTTCAAAATGTTGGGAGCTATGCTGTCCAGTGGCAGAGCCCTGGCTGGCTCCTGCACCTTCCACAGACTGTCCACTGTTACCTCCCAGCCTGCTTCAGTCCTTTTTTCCAGCTCCCATGGTCTGCCACTCACTGACACCAGTGGATCTTTTAAAGAGCCTTTCCTGTAGTCTCTCCATTGCCCTCCTGCTCCCTTGTGCTGTTCCAGGATCCAACTCCACTCCTGGCTGCACCCGAGCCACCAGGCCTCAAGGTCACCCCCCCCATCCAGACCGGGGGCTCCCAGAGGAGGCCTCCGCAACCTCAGCTACATCTCAACTCTTCCACCCAACACTCTCCTCCCCCTGCTCAGCAGACCACAGTATTGCGGGAGTCCTGCCCACTGCTAATCCAGGTTGGGGATTGGTCAGGGCTCCTTAACATACTTCAGAAAGTGACACCTCCTATTCCTCCCCCTTTTCCAGAGCCTTCTGGAAACAAAGGGGAGGAGTATCCAAGGGGTGTTCCATCCTGCAATCTCCAGCTCTCCCTGGGCCACTCCCCTGCCCAGATCAAAACATTCAGGCCTGCACTTTTTGTCAGGCCTGGCTAAATTTGCCTCTCCTAGCAAAAAATCTACTACAAAAAGCACCTATTACTATGGGAACTCTACACTTGTTATACTCACTACTCACTTTGGAACCTAAGGGGTTATTCCTCCGCATTGTGTAAAAAGGCTATTTGATCCTGTCTTCTCTGATCCTACCCTTCTTTTGCTCTCCTCAATCCGTCTCCTGATAGTACAGAGCCTTGGAGGTACTCTTCACATGCTCAGTTTGGTGTGTATTGCTAGAGAGGTTTTTTTTGGGGGGGGGGGGGGAATCAGCACGGGACCAATCAGCACCGTCTAGACAGAGGGTCAGGGGTCTTGCAGCCTCATAGGACAGTCAGAGGAGAATGAAAACTCCCATTTTCTATCCCCGTGTCATGTGACTCCTTAGTATTACAAGGTCTCAGGTGTGAATGGGGGGAAGGTGTGTTAAATTTGGTGTTATCACTCTCACTCTCTCATACTGGTCACTGGAAGTTAAACATGGCACCTCATGGCAAAGAACTCTTTGAGAATCTGGAAAAAATAATTGTTGCTCTACATAAAGATGGCCTAGGCTATAAGAAAATTGCCAAGACCCTGAAACTGAGCTGCAGCAAGGTGGCCAAGACCATACAGCGGTTTAATAGGACAGGTTCCACTCAGAACAGCGCCTCACCATGGTCGACCAAAGAAGTTGAGTGCACATACTCAGCGTCATATCCAGAGGTTGTCTTTAGGAAATAGACGTATGAGTGCTGGCAGCATTGCTGCAGAGGTTGAAGGGGTGGGGGGTTCAGCCTGTCAGTGCTCAGACCATACGCCACACACTGCATCAAATTGGTCTGCATGGCTGTCGTCCCAGAAGGAAGCCTCTTCTAAAGATGATGCACAAGAAAGCCTGCTATCAGTTTGCTGAAGACAAGCTGACTAAGGATATGGATTACTGGAACCATGTCCTGTGGTCTGATGAGACCAAGATAAACTTGGTTCAGATGGTGTCAAGCGTGTGTGGTGGCAACTAGATGAGGAGTACAAAGACAAGTGTGTCTTGCCTACAGTCAAACATGGTAGTGGGAGTGTCATGGTCTGGGGCTGCATGAGTGCTGCCGGCACTGGAGAGCTACAGTTTATTGAGGGAACCATGAATGCCAACATGTACTGTGACATACTGAAACAGAGCATGATCCCCATCCTTTGGAGACTGGGCCGCAGGGCAGTATTCCAAAATGATAACGACCCCAAACACACCTCCAAGACGACCACTGCCTTGCTAAAGAAGCTGAGTGTAAAGGTGATGGACTGGCCAAGCATCTCCAGACCTAAACCCTATTGAGCATCTGTGGGGCATCCTCAAATGGAAGGTGGAGGAGCTCAAGGTCTCTAACATCCACCAGCTCTGTGATGTCATCATGGAGGAGTGGAAGAGGACTCCATTGGCAACCTGTGAAGCTCTGGTGAACTCCATGCCCAAGAGGGTTAAGGCAGTGCTGGAAAATAATGGTGGACACACAATATATTGACACTTTGGGCCCAATTCTGACATTTTCACTTAGGGGTGTACTCACTTTTATTGCCAGGGGTTTAGACATTAATGGCTGTGTGTTGAGTTATTTTGAGGGCCTCTACACGGAAGCTGTGATCACTTCCCTTCCCCAGCTAGGGCAGCCCACACACAGTTAGAACACGCCCAGGGAACATAGTTAACCCTTAGAGCGCCCCCTGCAGGTTAACCCCTTCACTGCCAATGGCATTTACACAGTAATCAGTGCATTTTTATAGCACTGATCGCTGTATAAATGCCAATGGTCCCAAAAAAGTGTCAAAATTGTCCGACTTGTCCGCCCCAATATCGCAGTACCGCTAAAAATCGCAGATCGCCGCCATTACTAGTAAAAAATAAAAAATAAATAAAAACCCCAGAAATGAATTCTCATCATACGTAAACGTGACCACTTTTGCGCAAACCAATCAATAAACGCCGATTGCGATTTTTTTTATCGCAAATATGAGGAAGAATATAAATCGGCCAAAACCGATGAAAAAAAATGTTTTTTTATATTTTTTTTTTGGATTTGTATTTTAGCAAAAAGTAAGAAATTTGTTTTTTTTTTGCAAAATTGTCGCTCTTCTTTTGTTTATAGCGGCGATCAGAAATGACGCAGCGGTGATAAAATACCACCAAAAGAAAGCTCTATTTGTGGGAAAAAAAGGACGCAAATTTTGTTTGGGTACAACGTCGCACGACCGCGCAATTGTCAGTTAAAGCGATGCAGTGCCGAATCGCAAAAAGGGCTCCGGTCCTAAAGGGGGAAATCCTTCCAGGGCTGAATTGGTTAAAGTCTAGCAGCTCTAGTTTTTTTTTTTTTGTTATGGGTCTGTTTATTCAGGGCCAGGTTACACCACGGATTTCACAGGAACGCACTGTGTGATTTGAGTGCAGTATGTTTTCACCATTTATAAACAGTGCTGGTAGACAAGTGGTTACTGAACCATTTTTATGTGACACTGAAAAAAAAAATCCAAAAGAGAAAGACTGAAAAAAGAAAAAAATTCAATGGTAAATAAAAAAAAAAATACAATATTATGACCCCCACAAGACAAAAAGCAAATCGATAAATGAAGATAATCCGATCTTTGTGTACTCATAAAAACATCAAAAATATCCCACCTTATTTTGTATCACTGTTGCTACAATAATAAAGCATAAAATGATTAAACAAAAGTATTCAAAAATGTATTTGATTGCATTGCCTTTTATAAGAAAATAATAGAAATAAAAAAAAAAAAACAGCTTGACCCTAAAAACAAAAAATGTAAAAGTCAGCAACTACAAATACTGTAGCTGCTGACTTTTTAAAACACCCCCTTACCTGTCCCAGGATCCAGGGAGGTCCTCACCCAACCTAGCTCTTTGCAGGTCTTTGGGTCCAGACGCTGGCGCCTTAAAGTGGCGTTCCACTTAAAAGTAGAACTTCTGCTTTAAGACCTCCTCCCCAGCTCCTGATGGTGAAACTGAGCTTTGGGGGAGGAAGGGGGCGCAGGTACCCGGTTTTGACAGCTACCCGCAGCCACTTTTATTCCGGTCGCCTTAGGTGATCAGAAGTGGAAGGTCTCCTTCCCCCCTCCCTCCCGAAGTCTGCTGGGACACAGGCTAGGTCCTAGAAGATTTTGGGACCAATCACAAAGCGCCACTAGCAGTCACGGCCGGGTGCCCACATTTGCTATGGCGGCGCCGCGGAGAGGAGTGAGGCTTCGGGCAGCCGCATCGTTGGACTGTGGGACAGGTGAGTGTCTGTTTATTAAAAGTCAGCAGCTACACTTTTTGTAGCTGCTGACTTTTAATAAACTTAAAAAACAGTGGAACTGTGGCTTTAACCACTTGAGCTCAGGAAGCCTCCAGAATTTCGTCTTCAAGATGAAAATTC
>BLSH010131890.1:92054-109794 GCA_018402905.1 Glandirana rugosa | reverse complement strand
GCTGACTTTTAATAAACTTAAAAAACAGTGGAACTGTGGCTTTAACCACTTGAGCTCAGGATTACCCCCCCCCCCCCCCTCATGACCAGGCCCTTTTTTCCAATAAGGCACTGCCTTACTTTAACCACTTCTTTAGTGGGCACTTAAACCCCCCTCCTGCCCAGACCAATTTTTGGCTTTCAGCCCTGTCGCATTTTGAATGACAATTGCGCGGTCCTTCGACGTTGTACCCAAACTAAATTTATATCATTTTTTTCCCACAGACAGAGCTTTATTTTGGTGGTTTTTGGTGGTATTTGATCACCTCTGCCTCATTTCTGATCGCCGCTATAAACAAACAAAGAGCGATGATTTTGAAAAAATAACAATGTTTTTTACTTTTTGCTATAATACAAATCCCAAAAAACTAATAAAAAAAAATAAATATTCATCAGTTTTGGCCAATATATATTCTTCTACATATTTTTGGTAAAAAAAAAATCGCAATCGGCGTATATTGATTGGTTTGCGCAAAAGTTATCGCGTCTACAAACTGGGAATTGATTTACGGCGTTTTTATTATTTATTTATTTTTTTACTGGTAATGGCGGCGATCTGCGATTTTCATCGGGACTGCGATATTGCAGCGGACATGTCGGGCATTTTTGACACATTTTTGGGACCAATGACATTTATACGGCGATCATAAATGTAAATATCCACTGATTACTGTGTAAATGTCATTGGCAGTGAAGGGGTTAACCTGCAGGGGGCAGTGAAGGGGTTAACAAATGTTCCCTGGGTGTGTTGTAACTGTGAGGGGGGGGGGGGCTGGTCTGTTATGTCCCCTTCAACAGAATGGAGAACCGCCCTGTTTACATCGGTGGTTCCCCGTTCTGCGGCTCTGACAGGGGATCGCGGGTCTCGGGCAGGCATCGAGCCCGCCCGACCTGCGGGCACGGCCACGCAGCATGCGGCGGACACGCACGCCGCCGCCTGTCAGTGCGCACCAGGAGCGCGCACATTGCCAGGACGTCCATGGACGTCCACCCGGCAATTCAGATCCACTCTGGAGCCGTACTTCGGCTATAGCGGATCTGGATTGATTAACTGACAATTCTGCGGCAGTGCAATGCTGTACCCAAATAAAATGTATGTCATTTTTTTGCCCATAAATAGAGCTTTATTTTGGTGGTATTTGATCACCTCTGCATTTTTTAATTTTTTGTGCTATAAACAAAAAAAGAGAGACAATTTGGAAAATAAAACAATATTTTTTACTTTCTGCTATAAAACATTTCCAAGAAAAATGAAAAAAAAACACAAATTTCTTCATCCATTTAGGCCAATATGTATTCTGCTACATATTTTTGGTAGAAAATGCCAATAAGCGTATATTGATTGCTTTGCACAAAGGTTATAACATCTACAAACTATAGGATATTTTTACTATTTATGGCGGTGATCAGCGACTTATAGCAGGACTGCAATATTGCGGTGGACACACCCTGACACTTTTTGGGGACCAGTGACACTAATACAGTGATCAGTGTTAAAAATATGCACTGTCACTGTACTAATGACACTGGCTGGGAAGGAGTTAAACAACTAGTGTGATTAAAGGGTTAAATGTGTGCCCAGCCTGTGTTTTTGTACTGTGGGGGAGGTGCTTGTACTAGGGGAAGACATGTATACTTGTCCCTGCTTTGCAGAGACACAGGACCCATGTCTTCCCTACTGATAGAACAGCGATCTGCCTTGTTTACATAGACAGACCACTGTTCTGTGTCCCAGCAGGATGATTGGTGGGTGCTGGCGGACATCGAGTGCCCGCTACCTGGAAGAGCTGGATCATGTAAACCTACAGTATCTGACAAAAGTGAGTACACCCCTCACATTTTTGTAAATGTTATATTCTATCTTTTCATGTGACAACACTGAAGAAATGACACTTTGCTACAATGTAAAGTAGTGAGTGTACAGCTTGTATAACAGTGTAAATTTGCTGTCCCCTCAAAATAACTCAACACACAGCCATTAATGTCTAAACCGCTGGCAACAAAAGTGAGTACACCCCTAAGTGAAAATGTCCAAATTGGGCCCAATGAGACATTTTTCCTCCCCGGTGTCACGCGACTCATTAGTGTTACAAAGTCTCGGGTGTGAATGGGGAGCAGGTGTGTTAAATTTGGTGTTATCACTCTCACTCTCTCATACTGGTTGCATGAAAAGATATAATAAAATATGTACATAAATGCGAGGGATGTACTCACTTTTGTGAAACACTATATATATATGTGATCTGACACACAGCTGCCGCCCTGCAGCAGTAAAACTGCTCTAGGGCGGGCAGCTTAACTGTGGGAAGTCGACTGTGACTCCTTGCCCACTGCACATGTGTGAGCCGCTCTGTGCCTCATAAAGGGTCCCGCAGTCTCCTGGGACCTGTGACATGTCCCAAGAGACTGCGGGGGAACGAGGGACGAACTTCCACTCAAATCGCTGCAGCAATCTGACCGGAAGTGGGAGGGGGTACCTGCCAAGATCAGGTACCTGCCCCCCCTCTAATAAAAATACATTCCAATTATGGGAGAGGATAGGGGAAGATGAGGAAAAGTGGAATATCCCTTCTTAAAAAGAAAAAACAGCAGCAGAAAAATAATATCTAAAGGGAGAAGGAGAAGAAGGAGCTAATTAGGGCCAATTAGGATTTACTAAGAGTTGAAAGGAAAATCTAATGTCATATGCACATTAAAGGTCAAACTTTGGTTTCCTTAGCTGGTGTAACTCATCTCAGCCAGTTGAATGTATTCTGGTGACTTTTCATTGGTTCTAAGCCTCGCCCACTGCAGATCTCAGAGAAGCAATGCGAAATGCTAAATGTTGAATTTAATAAGAAAACAAATAGAATATTGCCATCCATACTGTATGTTTTCTGATTATTTTCTGCTGTCTCTAATTTGGCAGGAAGCGTATTCCGTGGCCCGTCAGTTCAATCTAATACCTCCGGTGTGTGAACAAGCCGAATATCACCTATTTCAGCGGGAAAAGATAGAGACTCAAATGCCGGAGCTCTACCATAAGATAGGTGAGTACATCGATTTACTACAAAGACCAGCCTCCTGTACTGTATACTCCAGATGACTGAAAAAAGACCTAAAATCTTGAAATAAACTCAATATTTTCTACTTTCTGTTATAAAACATATACGGTAAAATCTATTCTCTTAATACATTTAGGCCAAAATGTATTCTGCTACATACTTTTGGTAAAAAAAAATCCCAATAAGCGTATATTGATTTGTCTGTAGGAAAGTTATGGACTATAGAAACTATAGTATATATATATCTGAAAACTGATCAATCCTGATGTACTGGCGGAATATCTCATTTCTTGAGTGCCTAAAATGCCAGGACAGTACAAATACCCCCCAAATTACCATTTTTTTGAAAGTAGACAGTCCAAGGTATTTAGTAAGAGGCATAGCGAGTTTTTTTAACTTTGTTCAAATTTCGTAATTTGTCGCAACTTTTAGGAAAATGAAATTAAATAAAATCTTTTGTTTTCAGAATTTTTTTTTACATATTGTCACTACTTCAGTACAGCGTCATCATATGACTAGGAATACTGAGTGGTGACAATATGTTAATGTAGCCAATGGCCTCCTTAGGTGTGGCTGGTTGATGTGCTTCACCTGATCACACTCCCCTCAATCACACTTTTCCGCACATCCGGAGACACAGAACAGACTGGTACTTTGTTTTTGTTTTATTAGGGGATTTGAACTTGGATGGGGTAGGGATGATTATGGGATGCCCAGGAATTGAACAGCTCTGTACATGGGACCTCTATATACACTCGCCAGAATATACACTTCTCCATCTTCCTCCAGCACATTACTTGCTGACCGCTACTCTCCTTATACTTCTCTCCTGCACAACATTTGCTTCTCACAGGGGAGACCTGAAAGGATATTTATCAGGCCTCCAACATCTTCTTCCAGCCTAGCTAGCACATGATGAGGTCTACTGTAGTTGAAGCAGGGCCTCCGAACCACCCATTACAGGCAGAGGCAGGAAGCCTCCATAGTGCAGCAAAGTACTGCGTGCTAGCTGGCCTGATGGACTACTACTCCCAGCCCATCGTCTTCCAGGCCCTGTCAGCTCTTCCAGCTACAACGGCCTTCTCCACTACCACAGCAAAGTAGGAATCCCACACTGGCTTCTGTATCCTTCCCAGATTGTCTCTCACCCCAATCTGGCATGCCTCTAACAGTTTCCCTGGGTATGTTGCTCACCGACATCCTGACATCTGTAGTTCCACACTGGAGATCTCTCCTGGATAGTGCCCCCTCCTGCTGTCCTTTCTACTCTACCTTTAGCCTGCCACCAAGATCTCTCTTCTCCTGGCTGCACCCGAGCACTCCAGGCCTGGGGTCACCCCCCCCCCCCCCCAGACTGGGAGCTTCCCCTGGCCACAACAGCGCACACTACTCCATCTCCGGACTTCCACCCGAACTTCTCCTCCAGATTGGGCTGACCCAAGGTATGGCCTGCCCCCTGCCAACCCAGATTGGGGATTGGTCAGGGCTCCTTAGAACACTCCAGATGGCTACACCTCCCCTCTTAGCTCCCTTTCCAGAAAACACCAGAACATTCTGGAAAGAAGTGGGAGGTCTTGGTGACACCATTCTGTGAAACACTCAATCCTACCTGAGCCACTTCCAGGCCAGAATCAAAACAATCAGGACTGCACTCAGTCAGGCCTGATTAAATTTTACCTTACCCACCAAAAATCTCTCAGTACACCTACCTAACGTGGAGGGCGCTACACTCACCCCCCACCAACCTTCAGCTTGTTCCCAGCTGAGAAAAATGAAAAATAACTCCTGGGCCCAGGAGCAGGGCATCCCATGATCTAAAAAAAGGGAAGGGGAAAAAGGGAACAAACTTGGATGGAGTATTGTACAAATAAATACGCAAAAAAATAAAGTTGAATCTCTTTGGCTATTTACATCTGTACACAGTAATTTACAATCCTAGCTACTGCCCCTACTTCTAACAGCATGTAAATACATTCATTATACATTCCCTGAGCCGGAGCACTTCTCCCGGAAGAAAAGCACTCCACTCAAACAGTTGCAGAAGAAAGTTCTCTCTTGACTCTCGATGGATGAGGATGAGCAGGCGCTGTATCTTAGGAATCCTAAGAGAAGATGAACAACTAAACTATAACTAACTAAATAACAACTGGTCTAGTGGGAGGGGGTTATAAGCCTCCCAATAGACTCGCAGGGGTAGGGAACCTGCGGCTCTCCAGCTGTTGTAGAACTACATTACCCATGAGGCATTGCAAGGCTGATGGATACAATTACTCCCAGAAGCATGATGGGAAATGTAGTTCTACAACAGCTGGAGAGCCACAGGTTCCCTACCCCTACAATAGAGCAACCCACTGCAAACAAAACAGTCTCTTTTTTTTTTCGCCTGCCCTATCAGTGAGGGGTTAGGATCTCACTGGCAGAAACAGAAAGGGGAAAAGACATTAGAAAAATAATAAAAAAAAATCCTTTTTTAAAGTTCCTGATGGAAGGGGCCCCTTCCTGGGCAACAGGCTTCAAAAAGAGAGAAGCAGGAACAAACCACACCCCAGTGTCCTTCCAATGGGCAAGTCACTTCCACTGGGCACAGGGTGGCAGGCTGGTTTGTCCTGCAGTTCAGGAGGATTTGTACACTCGGCTACTCTACCAGCAGTCTCTGGAGTGTACCTACACTGTCTGTAACATCAACAGTCCCTTTAAATGTAGAAATGGGGATCAGGCAACCTCTTCTGGCCTCCCCCGTCCTCCCGAATGGAACTAGAAAAGCTCTTTGCGGGTTGGCCTGTTTCAATCACTTCTACACAGTCCTTACGAATAGCATACCCAAGATTCCATTCTTTCTTCAGATCTTTGAATCTCTCCCAACTGCTGCTATCCAGTCCCCGCAAAGGCTTGGATACCTGCAGATACTCCCATGTCATTTCATTCTCCCACTCCTCCCTGGAGTTCTCCAGGATATCCATGACATGGGGTGAAACATACGGATAATCCAGGCTCCACTCCAGAGCAACTTTTTGCTGTACTTTCCTTTGGTACCGGGAGAGCCTAGGTAGACACTTGACTTTCCCTCTCCCCGGCAAGATTTGGGAGTCAGGAGATTTAATAAAGAAACAGAATAGAATAAAAAAGAATAGAATAGAAGAGAAAGAAAAAGAATAGAATAAAAAAGAATAGAATCAAAAAAAATTGAATAGAATAAAATAAAATAGAATAGAAAATAAAGGAATAGGAAAAGAAAAAAATAGAATCTCATAAAAAATAAAAAAATAATATAGAATAAAATAGAAAATAAAAGAATAGAACATAAAAAATAAAATAAAATAAAATAGAAAATAAAAGAAGAGAATAGAATAAAACAGAATTAAATAGAATGCATATTTGCGCGTGACATTGCAAAAACAGCTGTGCCAAGAGGGTGCGCCATGCGTGCTCCTGGCACAGCTGCCGGTGGCTAACGGAAAACTCCCAATCACTGCTTTTGTTTGGGAGCTTTCCAATCATGTGACCGCCATTTACGGCTTAATGCCTTATCCGTTCAATGTAGCTAGACATTTGATCCAAAAATATTGAAGGACACAACAAGTTCTAAGTATAGAGGAATGGACTAGGAAAGTATAACATATAGAATGTGATATAGAAGAGATAATGAATATAGAAAATAACTTTGCGTTTAGGAAAAATATTATATACAAAACATATAACACTGCAGCTGCTGTACACAGAGTGAAAATCACCTGAATATAAAAAAGGATGGGTATAAATACAGCGCTAGCAGAAGTGTATAACAATAATAATTACAAAAATTTCAAATAATTCAAATACATAACACTAATAGTGCTGATGACGCCTACGGAAGGGCGAAATGCGTCAACGTATTTCTGGTCACGAGTCCCGCAGACGTTACTTCCGGTTACTGTGGAACGCACGCTGGCTGATTGTTCTCTGATGCTGTTTTATCTCACATTCCTGTAAGTACATTGATTTTAGTGCAATAAACTAAAAATCTTTACAGTACTTCACTATATTGGTTTCCTCTTCTCCCTTACATTTGGATTCGTGATGAGTTTTGTTGGATCACATTTGAACCCTTGGTGTGCCACAGAAGAATATTGATTCCAAAAACCTGTTAGACCTCCAGACTGAAAAGCTGGTGGTCATTGGCATTTGGTGAGTAGGGATGCTTAGGGAGGCGACACCCCGCATCACCCGTTTGAAGCACACAGCACTTTGGATTACTTCAAGCACTTTTAAGCACAAGAGCACCTTCATTGGATCTATTTGCACATGAACTTTCCTTGCACTATTAGTGTTATATATTTTAATTATTTGGATTTTTTGTAATTATTATTGTTACACTTCTGCTAGCGCTGTAATAATATCCATCCCCTTTTATATAGAAGAGATAGGCAAAAAAAGATGAGACCTCCTATTATAATCTTCTCTTCCAGGTGTGGGCTCCATGACGTGGTCTCCGCTGGCCTGTGGCCTGATCACTGGAAAATATGCTGACACCATCCCCGAAAAATCCAGAGCTTCATACAAGGTAACTTTGCAACTTTGTGTGAATATGGATGATCAAATCTTGTGTATTATATAAGCAGCCTGGCCACAGGAGGGACAATTAAAGCGGTTGTAAAGCTCAGACATGAAATATGAACAAAGCATATCCCTCTATAGTGTGTACTTGTCTCAATAGTGTGTACTTGTCTCAATTCAGAGCTCTAAGTGTCATTTCTGTCTGCTGCTTCCTTCCTCTGCTATCAGCATGAGTCACCTCTGATACATTTTCCTGACACAAGATTTTTTTTCAGAAAACTATATACTGCACCCTGCTGACCCCTCCCACCAACCAATGATCTGCTTACATTGCATGGAGAAGCACATATAACATCACTGGGTCCAAAATGGGATGTAATAGGATTTAAAGTGGTTGTAAACCCTCACATATACCCAGTGAAGTGACTGGTCTCAGGTCATACACAGAGATGAAACAAATCCTCATACATAAGTTGAACCTGTTTATCTGCAGTTTTCTCTTCCCTACTTCCATTCAAAGTCCCGTTTGTCTGAGCTGTCAGAAAAAAGGGCACAGGAACCTTAAGCTATACTCTGCAGAGTTTAGTGAGGAGAGCTCAGAGATCTGATTGGAGGAAAGGAACATATCCCCCTTCACACAGCTGTCAATCACAGGCTGTGTGCTGGAGCTCCCTCCCCATCACCTTTTTTCTCTTGGTGTCACGAAAACATGTCAGAAGTGACTCATGCTGATAGCAGAGGAATGAGGCAGCAGCAGTGGTGTATTGTGGGGGAGCAGAGGGGGTGGTGGCCCTGGGGGCAACATTTAGGGGGGAGCATCCCGCACCCACCATCCACAAAGTCACTCCATCCACCAGGCCCGGACTGGCCATAGGGCACACGTTTGCCCAGTGGAGCGGGGGCCTCCAGGCTGCATGTCATAGGAAGAGCCGCCTCTTGATGACTGGGCCACATAGCGGGAGGTAAGCAGTGATCACGGTCCGTACAGGGCCAACACAGACCGCGGCCACCGCTTACCTCCCGCTATGCGGCCATGCCTAAAGCAGGGCTGCCGCCAGCAAACTACATGGTGCAGAAGAAGGCGGGAGAGACGGCTCCTGTGACACACAGGAAGCGCCTGCAGGGTAAAGATACCTCCTGGGCAGCCACTGGGATGGAGATATTGCTGCATTCAGAGGACAATGGTGGCCTCCTATCACTGTGATGGCTGCACAGGGAGGAAGGTGAGCACAGTGAAAACCTTAAACTTCCATTGTGTTACAGACAAAGTCTCGCTCTGTAGTGTCAGGGAAAGGGGGTGGATTGGGTCTGTCTCTTTGCTGGACTGGGGCTGTCTGTTTGCTGGACTGGGGATGTCTCTTTGCTATATGGGAATGCCTCATTGCTGGATTCGGGATGTCTATTCGCTGTATTGGGGATGTCTGTTTGCTATATGGCGATGCCTCTTTACTATATTGGGATGTCTCTCGGGGCGTACAGTATATCCCATCACCAACCACCCCTATGAACTCCCCCCCCCCCCCCGGGATTGGGCTACCCAGTTTAAAATGCCCGGACCTATTTTTTGTCCCAGTCCGGGCTTGCCGTCCACCCTTCTTTATTTACATACTATCCTGTCCAGTGGCCCGTCCGGTTTCCCCCACTGTGACTGCACTCTGATGGGAGCTCTGTGATGGATGGGCGGCGGACATGGGTGCCCTGTGATTGGCTGAAATTGTTACGTGCGGCCACGGGGCAAAGCCAGCCTGCGGGTGAAGATCGCAGTCGGTGCATGTGCAGCATGTTTCCAGAATCCCACCTCGCTGTCTGGCCACCTCTCCACTGGCACACTGTGTCTTTCCTCTGCTCTGGATCTCCTCCTCGAGTCATCATTGTGGCAGTGTCTGGCAATGGCCACCACATAATAGCAGATGGGAGTCAGAAAGAGGTGAGTGAGTCCGTGAGTGATGTGTTGCCAGGCCCAGGGAAGTGGACATGGTCTGGGGGGTGGGGTAGGTCAGTGTAGTGGTCATGGAGGTCAGTGTGGGTGTCAGTGTAGTTGTCAGATAGGTAAGTGTAGGTCAGTGTAGTGGTCAGGTAGGTCAGTGTAGTGGTCATGGAGGTCAGTGTAGGTATCAGTATAGTTGTCAGGTAGGTCAGTGTAGGTCAGTGTAGTGGTCAGGTAGGTCAGTGTAGTAGTCATGGAGGTCAGTGTGGGTGTCAGTGTAGTTGTCAGGTGGGTCAGTGTAGGTATCAGTATAGTTGTCAGGTAGGTCAGTGTAGGTCAGTGTAGTGGTCAGGTAGGTCATTGTAGTGGTCATGGAGGTCAGTGTGGGTGTCAGTGTAGTTGTCAGGAAGGTCAGTGTAGGTATAAGTGTAGTTGTCAGGTAGGTCAGTGTAGGTATCAGTGTAGTGGTCAGGTAGGTCAGTGTAGTGGTCAGGTAGGTCAGTGTAGTGGTCAGGTAGCTTAGTCTAGGTGTCAGGTAGGTCAGTGTAGGTGTCAGTGTAGTTGTCAGGTAGGTCAGTGTAGTGGTCAGGTAGGTCAGTGTAGGAACCGGTTAGCTCAGTGTAGAAACCAGGTAGGTCAGTGTAGTGGTCAGGTAGGTCAACGTAGGAACTAGGTAGGTTAGTATGGGGTCAGGTAGGTCTGTGTAGGTGTCAGTGTAGGAATCAGGTAGGTCAGTGTATTGGTCAGTGTAGGAATCAGGTAGATCAGGGTAGGAGTCAGGTAGGTCAGTGTAGGAGTCAAGTAGGTCAGTGCAGTGGTCAGGTAGGTCCTTGTAGGGGTCAGTGTAGGAATCAGGTAGCTCAGTGTAGGAACCAGGTAGGTCAGTGTAGGGGTCAGGTAGGTCAGTGTAGGGGGCAGGTAGTTCAGTGTAAGAACAAAGTAGGTCAGTGTAGGAACCAGGTAGCTCAGTTTAGGTATCAGGTAGGTCAGTGTAGGGACCAGGTAGCTCAGTGTAGGTATCATGTAGGTCAGTGTAGGTGTCAGGTAGGTCAGTGTAGTGGTCAGGTAGGTCTGTGTAGGTGTCAGGGTAGTGGTCAGGTAGGTCAGTGTCAGAACCAGGTCAGTCAGTGTAGGTTTCAGGTAGGTCAGTGTAGGAACCAGGTAGCTTTGTGTAGTGGTCAGGTAGGTTAGTGTAGGTGTTAGGTAGCTCATTGTAGAAACCAGGTAGGTCAGTGTAGGAACCAGGTAGGTTAGTGTAGGGGTCAGGTAGGTCAGTGTAGGTGTCAGTGTAGTGGTCAGTTAGGTCAGTTTAGTTGCCGGGTAGGTCAGTTTTGGTGTCAGGTGGGCCAGTGTAGGTGTCAGTGTAGGTCAGTAGAGTGGTTAGGTAGGTCAGTGTAGGTGTTGGTGTAGTGGTCAGGTAGGTCAATGTAGGTGCCAGGTAGGTCAGTGTATGGGTCAGGTAGGTCAGTGTTGGAACCAGGTAGGTCAGTGTAGGGGGCAGGTAGGTCAGTGTAGGAACCAGGTAGGTCAGTGTAGGAACCAGGTAGGTCAGTGTAGGAACTAGGTAGGTCAGTCTAAGTGTCAGGTAGGTCAGTGTAGGGACCAAGTAGCTCAGTGTAGGAATAAGGTAGGTCAGTGTAGAGGTCTGGTAGGTCAGTGTAGGAATTAGGTAGGTCAGTGTAGGTGTCAGGTAGGTCAATGTAAGAGTCAAGTAGGTCAGTGTAGGTGTCAGGTATACTTGTGTAGTTGTCAGTGTAGTGGTCAGATAGGTCAGTGTCAGAACCAGGTAGGTCAGTGTAGGAACCAGGTAGGTTTGTGTAGTGGTCAGGTATGTCAGTGTAGTGGTCAGGTAGGTCAGTGTACGAACCAGGAAGGTCTGTGTAGTGGTCAGGTAGGTCAGTGTGGGCATCAGTGTAGTGGTCAGTTAAGTTAGTGTAGGAACCAGGTAGCTCAGTGTAGGGGTCAGGTAGGTCAGTGTAGGAATTAGGTAGTTTAGTGTTGGTGTCAGTGTAGTGGTCAGTTAGGTCAGTGTAGTTGTCAGGTAGGTCAGTGTAGGTGTCAGGTAGGTCAGTGTAGGAATCAGGTAGGTCAGTGTAAGTGTCAGTGTAGTGGTCAGGTAGGTCTGTGTAGTGGTCTGGTAGGTCAGTAATACTGTACTAGTGGAAGGGACTACTACAAGTCCATATGTTAGGGGGCGAAAATGAATTACCTTGCCCCGGGGGGCTGACAACCCATGATACTCCCCTGGGCAGCAGACAGAAATGACACTTAGTCCTCAGGACTGAGCCTAGTACACACTATAGAGGGATGTGCTTTGCTCATATTTCATGTCTGAGGTTTACAACCACTTTAAGAAAAAAGGAAAGGTGAATAAAAAATGATTAGCATGTTGATAAGGGGTAAAGGAGGAGCCATGGCAGGCAAAATATAAGTAGTGCATGTTCCTTTCATCTATTGTACCAGCCGGGGTATTTGTGTGCTTTTGTTGTTTAGGGGTATCACTGGCTGAAGGAAAAAGCTGGGAGCGATGAAGGCAAGAAGCAGCACTCCAAGGTAAAAGAACTCCATCCCATCGCCGAACGTCTTAACTGCACAGTCACCCAGCTGGCTATCGGTAAGGAGGAGTCCTATGGGTTCACCTTCTACTCCTTGTGCTGTCTGTTATATGTCATGACTGGGCTCTCTGTTTTACCAGCGTGGTGCCTGCGCAGTGAGGGAGTCAGTTCTGTGCTGCTGGGTGTCTCCAATTGTGACCAGCTAATGGAGAATCTGGGATCCATTCAGGTAAGCTTAATGTTGTACACCTGCACACCCCCATGGACAAGTGCAATTTTTACATTTCTACCATGGGGCCATTGATTAGGCAATAAATTTGTGTACCTCCTACTTTTGTTGGGAATAAAACAGTGATCCCCTCTGGGTAGAGCTGCACGATTAATTGGTTAAAAAAATGTGGTCTTGATTCAACCCTTCTCACGATCTTCATCCAGCATTTCCACGATTCAGTGCAGAGCCGTTCTCTGCTCACATCTGCCAAAAAAAAAGGCAGCCTGCCAAGTTTATTGCACCATTTCTCAGCGCTGAGAAAAAAAGAAACATTGTATCATTTGGTTCTTTTAGATCAAAGGGATTAACTTTGTGTGCAAATGAGGGCAGTTTAACCACTTAAAGACTAACCTTTTTCTGACATTTATTGCTTACAAGTTAAAGTCACTATTTTTTACTAGAAAATTACTTAATTAATTATATATATCATTTTTTTTTTAGCAGAGACCCTAGAGAATAAAATGGCGATCGTTGCAGTATTTTATGTCACACTGTATTTGCACAGCAAAGAAAAAAGAAAATGGAACTTTGAATGAGGCACAAGGGAGGGACGAGATGCTGATCAACAATACAATATTTTATTCATAATCCACATATATAGGTCAAGAAAGTGCAGATAATATCATAAAAGCGATTTTGTACATAAAATAGAGATACATATAGGCCAATGTTGATCCGCATAATATTATATCTGTACAGAATTACATCACATGGGATTCCTAGATTAAAAAGCGTATTTGCATGCATCAGTGTAAGCTCTACATGTTTCGGGGATTATACCACCTCGTCAGGAGCAGATGCGTGCAGAATGCAATGTCTATAAAACAAAAAATGTATATTGTGTGTAAGACTCAAAACATCAAATAATGATCCCCAAAAACAAGGAATGTGTTTGTAAACATCCAAAAGGGGATAAGGGGAAAAACATGGGGGAGGAGGGGGGGACAACCTAAGAAGGAAGTCCTCCTTCCTACTTACATGTAAACTCAGGTTCTCCAAAAAACAGGCTGATAGGATGGATGTGTGTACCGTCCCCCAACTGCTCACACCGGGAGCTGAGGGGGCAGGAAATCCAGGGCCAGGCAGACCCACAGGGCCCCAGAGGTATTTACAAAGCGGTCTTTCAAAAGCAATTTTTTGGGAAAAAATACACTTCAATGAATTTAAGAAAAGACTAAACAGTAAAGTTAGCCCGATTTTTTGTATAATGTGAACGATGATGTTACTCTGAGAATCGTGATCTTTATTCTAAGCAAATAAATCGTCATTCTCATTTTATCCAGAATCGTGCAGCTCTACATCTGGATAATGAATGTACATTGCAGGGATTTTAACAAACTTTATTGTAAATTATTATTTATTATAGTTGTTTGTTTCACCGTGTCCTTTGCAGACTGATTCTGAATGGGGGGTCTGTTTCATTATAAATAAGAGTTTATTGATTGGTTTGCACAAAAATTATAGCTTCTATAAACTATGGGATAGATTTATTTATTTTTTTTTTAATTTTACTAGTAATGGCGGCAAAAAGCGACTTATATCGGGATCACCCCCAAAAAACAAACAAATAAAAAACAGGTAACCAACAAACTAAACTTCATAATAAAGCTAGTCTAGAACAAGGCAAAACAAAACCAACAAAAGCAGCAAAGGAAAAAAGCTTAAATATTAATGGTTAGAATAATAATATAAAAAAATGATAGTTGTTAAAGTAGAATTAAAGGCAAAACTTGTTTTTTTTCAGTTTGGATAAAGTAAGGCAGAATTATAACCCCTTTAAGTTTTTTTTTGTGCCATCTGTGTCCCATTGGGGAGATTTCCCTTCACTTCCTGTCCTATAGCCAAAGCAGGAAGTAAGAGGAAATGAAAATAAAGGGAATCCCTTTTGGGCACCCGAGGTCACCAGAACTGGTATCCCCATTGGACGATTTTCCCTCTATTACTTATTATTTTTCTATTGATTTATTTTTTATTTTTACTAGTAATGGCGGCAAAAAGTGACTTATAGCAGGACTGCAACATTTCAGCGGACAAATCGGACACTAACTGACACTTTTGACACTTTTTGGGGACCAGTGAAACTAATACAGTGATCAGTGCTAAAAATATGCCCTGTCACTGTACTCATGACACTGGCAGGGAAGGGGTTAACATCAAGGGTGATCAAAGGGTTAAATGTGTCCCTAGGGAGTAATTACTAACTGTGGGGGGAGGTGCTTTGACTGGGGGAAGGTAAAGATCTGTGTTCCTGCTTAGCAGCAAAAAAAGGATCAGCACATTCCCCTCTCACAGAACGACAGTCTGCCTTGTTTACATAGGCAGACCGGTGTTCTGCCTTTCTCCAGGTCCCAGCGCAGATCGAGTCCGCCAGGCCCACCGATTGGCTCCCGCTGTGTCCAATCACAGCGGGAGAGGCTCGCCGGCGGCACGCGTGCACCCCAGACCCGGAAGTGTCACATTACGTTCAGGTACTGATCTGGCACAGAGCAGCTGCCATGCCACAGTATATCTGCGTGGGGCGGTCACTAGGCGATTAAAGAGGAAAGCTGCAGTGTCTGCATCCCTTTAGAAGTATTGAACCGTTGGGAACTGAAATTCCAAATGTATTTAGTGCAGACTTCAGGAGCCAATCACACAAGCAGGAAATATCATTTCTGGAGGGGTCATTCTGTGCATTACACCAACAGGGTACAAAATTTATCTCCAGATTGCTATATCTCATTGAATTTAATAATAAAATTACAGCAGCTGTAGGTTGAAAAGGAAAGGTAATTTTTAATTGCATTCAATTGCAACATGACTCCTAGAGCAATTGAATATGATACTGTATGTTATTTTTATTTGCTGTATTATATCCATTAAAGTGGAGTTACCCTTTAACCAGTAGAGATCCGCGATATGGACGTCCGCCCCTTTGCAGGCTACCGGCACGCACTAACAGGCGTGGGTGTGCCCGGGGGTCGGGCGGACTCGATGTCCACTCGTGATCCGCGATCGCCTGTTACAGCGGCAGAACGGGGAACCGCCAATGTAAACACGCCGGTTCTCCGTTCTATGAGAGGGGATCTACCGATCTCTGTCACTGGGATCAGTTAGACCTGTTATGTTCCTGCCAGCCCCGCCCCCACACAGTTAGAACACAATGAGGGAACACAGTTACCCCCTTTACGACCCCCTTAGTATTAACCCCTTCCCTGCCAGTGACATTTATACAGTAATCAGTGGACATTTACATTTCCGATTGCTGTATAAATGTCATTGGTCCCAAAAAAGTGTAAAAAATGTCTTACATGTCCGCTGCAATATCGCAGTCCCGATAAAAATCACAAAAATAATTATAAAAACACCATAAATCAATTCCCATAGTTTGTAGATGTGATAACTTTTGTGCAAACCAATCAATATACGGTGATTGCGATTTTTTTTTTTACCAAATATATAGAAGAATATATCCCGGCCAAACCCGATGAATAATTTTTTTTTTTTAATTTGTATTATAGCAAAAAGTAAAAAATATTGTTCTTTTTTCAAAATCATCGCTCTTTATTTATAGCGCAAAAAAATAAAAACTGCAGGGGTGATCAAATACCACCAAAAGAAAGCTCTATTTGTGGGAAAAAAATGATAACATTTTTGTTTGGGTGCAACGTCACACGACCGCGCAATTGTCATTCAAAATGCGACAGCGCTGAAAGCCTAAAATTGGTCTGGGCAGGAAGGGGGTTTAAGTGCCCAGTAAGCAAGGGGTTAAAATATATAACGGAGTAATATACACACATACTGTATATGTACTACTGTATATATGTATATATATATATATATGTGTGTGTGTGTGTATTTCATAAAACAAGCTTTTTTATTACTATATTGTCCATGAAATTCATAGACAAAAAAGGAACAAAACTATAAAAGGAGTATTTATTTGAACTCTGGTCAGTGTCAGTTAAAAAATAATTGTTACTTTAAATTAAATGTAGAAGTTCTATGTTTATAATTTCACTCATTTATACTTTTTTATACCATTTACTATGATTCTGTTTTTTTTACAAATGAATTTGTACAATAAAAAATTAAGAAAAACAAAGATTCAAAACAACTGAAATATTTAATCTAATTTTATGATTTTATAGGGTGTCAAAAGACTTTAACCAGATACAAATAAAAATATATATATATCATAATAACATATAGGAGTCTGGGAATCTCCCACAGCCCAGCACTCACAAGACAGCCACGTCATCTCCAAATGAATACCTATGATGAATTACCTATAAATATATACACTTCTAAATAGATGAGCACCCAAGCATCCCATGACAGCCATGTAGATCCCAAAATCACCCCCAAAAAACAAACCAAAAAAAAAACACAAAAAAAAACAAAACAGGTAACCAACAAACTAAACTTCATAACAAAAACAAGGTAAAAAAAAGCTTAAATAATAATGGTTAGAATACTAATATAAAAAAGATAGTTGTTAAAGTAGAATTAAAGGCAAAACTTTTTTTTTTTTTTACATTTTGGATAAAGTAAGGCAGAATTATAACCCCTTTAAGTTTTTTTTTGTGCCCCATTGGGGAGATTCCCCTTCACTTCCTGTCCCATAGCCAAAGCAGGAAGTGAGAGGAAATCCCTGAAAATAAAGGGAATCCCTTGTGGGCACCCGAGGTCACCAGAACTGGTATCCCCATTGGACAATTTTCCCTCTATCACTCTTCTGGGGACAACCCACAAATTGTGATATTCTTTTACTTTGTATTTTGATTAGAGTTGAGCGAACCTCTGGAAGTTCGGGTTCTGCTGGTCCGTCCGAACTTCGGGACAAAGTCCGGGTCCGGGTCCGGACGGAACCCGAACGATCGCACGGACCCCGAACCCCATTGAAATCAATGGGGACCCGAACTTTTAGGCACAAAAATGGCTGTAACAAATTCCTGGAAAGCTCTAGAGGGCTGCAAAAGGAAGTAAAATGGGGGTAAGGGTAGGGCAAGTGCCCTACAAAAAAATGGGGACAGGGAAATAACTTTAAATATTTTTAAAAAATGTCGGTAAAAACACGGATTTTCAAGCCCAGGGGTAACTAAAGTTACCCCAAGCCCCAGGCACGCTAGCAAGCCCAAGGCAGGCCTGGGCCTGGGCCTGAAACAGGGCTTCAAGCCTGCCTGGTCGTCTTGGGCTTGAAGGTCTCCAAGCGAGTTGAGATTAGTTTTATGTTTCATTTTCTTATAGTGTTAAACACCCAACAGGGGTCTTCTCACTATCTCCCTTTTAACAGGTTACCCCTATGGTCAAGACCACTGGAGCCCACGGGTGTTCCCTAAGGGAAATAAAAGTCCCTAAAGGAGAGTGAAGGACGAAACCGATACCCTGTC
>BLSH010131890.1:50048-83371 GCA_018402905.1 Glandirana rugosa | reverse complement strand
TGTGTATAAGAGACAGCAATAATAGCTGCCACTTGGATACTCCTTCCTGGAAGCTGCAGAGAGAGAGAGAGCACAAGGTGAGAGACAGGGTGATGAATGCTGGACACATCACTGAAGGAGGCTGGCAAACACTTACTGTGCTTAGCGGGACAGGATCTCACCATGTGACCGGGTTCTCCGCAGTAAAGGCACAGACTTAATGTGAACCTCCGTTGCCTCTCCTCAGGGGTCAGAGACGGGCGTAGGAGCCCTATTTGCATGGGCTCAGTGGTGTCTTGTGGAGAGGAGGAGGAGGTTGCTGAGGTAAACTGAGTTGGCCTTGGGTAGTCATCTTGAAGGCTCTTGACTGCTTGTGTCAGGCCGGCTAGATGAACACACAGCTCATCCATCGCAGAGGGTGCTCCCTGCGCAGACTCAGACATGGCTGTCCGTTGCTGTCATGCACCTGATGATGGAGTCTGTCTTGTGCAGGAAGCAACCACTCTTATGACCCTGGTTTGGGGACCCCTGATAGGGCAGACAGAGGGTTCCAGAGCACAGAGGGGCACGAGGGCTGGACTGGAACACTGGTGGCAAGATAGGTCCGTCAGAGGCCCGTGCAGGTGTAGAGTAGTGAGGCAGGCTGAGGTCAGCAACTGGCTGGCAAGCGGTACAGAAGGATCAGGCAAAAGGGTCGTCAGGTGCAGGCAGGGTCGTTAACAAGCAGGCAGCGAGGTACAAAGGGATCAGGCAGAAGAATGGTCGTGGGGCAAGCTGGGGGTCGGTGCAGGCGGAAGTCAATCAAAGGTCAAACAAGCCGGGTCTCAGGAACAGGTCAGGATACAGATTCAAAGGATAGGTAGCTCTCCAGATACACTCCAACGCTGTAGAACGGACAGCACTTGCTGACAGGAACAGGAAGTTTAAATAGAGCTGCTCATCCAGGAATTAGAGGAAAACACAACCATATGCAATTAACCCTTGCACAGTCTTTTTCTAACACTCTGTGATCTCTGAGTCCTTTGGACTAATCACAGCGTTCCTTTACCACGTGATCAGCTGTGTCCAGTGACAGCTGATCGCAATGTAGACACAAGCTGAGACGATAACTGAAGAGAGCCGATAACCATCTTGTGTTAAAGGGACATCTATAATGATAATCGGGGCACTGATTATCAGTGTTCTGATTATCAGTGCAGTAGTAACAGTGCTCATTAGTGCTGCCAATGCTCATCAGTGTTTATCAGTGCTGCCAATCAGCGCCCATTAGTGCTGCCAATCAGAGCCCACCAGTGCTGCCTATCAATACCCACCAGTGCTGCCAATAAGTGCTCATCAGAGCTTATCAGTGCTCATCAGTGCTGCCAATCAGTGCCCAACAGTGCCTCCTCATCAGTGTCACCTATCAGTGCCCATCAATAGTGCCTATCAGTGCCACCTATTAGTGCTTACCAATGACACCTATCAGTGCCAGCTATTGGTGCCACCTATCAGTGCCCTTCGGTGCTGCCTATCCGTACCCATCAGTGCCACCTATCAGTGCCGCCTATCAGTGCAGCCTCATCAGTGCTTCTTCATCAGTGCCCACCAGTGCTGCCTCATCAGTGCCCATCAGTTCCACCTATCAGTGCCTGTGAGTGCCGTCTATCAGTGCCCATCAGTGAAAGAGAAGAATTACCTGTTTGAAAAATTGAATGAAATCATGAAAAATGTTTTTTTTTCAAAGTCATCAGTGTCACTTATCAGTGCCCATCAGTAGTCTCTATTAGTGCCCATCAGTGCCACCTATCAGTGCCCACCAGTGCCGCCTATCAGTGCTGCCTATCAGTGCCCATCAGTGCCGCCTATCAGTTCAACCCCATCAGTGCCTCTTCATCAGTGCCCACCAGTGATGCCTCATCAGTGCCAATCAGTTCCACTTATCAGCGCCACCTATCAGTGCCTATCAGTGCCACTTGATCAGTGCGTCTCAGTGCAACCTCATCAGCGCACATCAGTGAAGGAGGAAAATTACCTGTTTCCAAAATTTTATGAAACTATGAACATTTTTTTTTGCTTAGCAAAAAATATAAAACCCAGTGGTGATTAAATACCACCAAAAGAAAGCTCTATTCGTGTGAAAAAATGCTAAAAATGTTATTTGGGTACAGTGTTGCATGACCGCGCAATTGTCATTCAAAGCTTGACAATGCTGAAAGCTGAAAATTGGCCAGGGCAGGAAGGGGGTGAAAGTACCCAGTAGACAAGTGGTTAAATAAACCCTCACTCACCTCTCTAGGTGCTTATATTTTAAAGTAATTAATTCCCCAAGATCACAACAAAGACTCCAGAGTTGGGTTTAATTGGTTTGGAACAGCTTATAGCATATACTGTGAGTTTACATTGGAGGGCAGCCAAGATTTTGCTCTGTATGGAAAATTAATGAGATTTCAGTACTTTAAAGTTGAATTATTCCACAATGCCTACAGCTACAGGGGTAAATGAGAATTTGTTTTGAGGTGCGTCTTCTTGTTTGTTCAAATTATGTAAATACTTTATTGTGCATAGTCTGAGCTCAGGTTCTCCACCTAGAGACTCCTTTTTTTTTCTTTTAATCATTTCTATATATAACTAGCTGCATGCATCTCTGGATCTTCTGATCCCAATTCTTACAGGAAGACTTAGTGTTAGGGATACAAGAAGGTTGGTGTTAGTGGTACAGGTAGTGTTAGTGTTAGGGCTAAATGCAAAGTCCCTGCAAGGATTAAAGGGGGGGGGGTAATGTTATGGTTGCAGGAAGGGTCAGCATTAGAGTAACATAGAGGGTAAGAGTTCAAATTACTATGACATTTAATTTTATGTTTTCAGAAAGGGTTAGTGTTAAGGTTAAAGGGAAGTATTCTAATTACAGAAAGGGCTAGTGTTAGGGTAACTGGCAGGGTTGGTATTCAAATTACAGAAAGGATTAGTGTTAAGGTTATAGGAAGGGTTGGTATTAAAAATACAAGAAGAATTAGTGTTACAGGGACGGTTAATGTTGTGATTACTGGGAGGATTAGTATTGGGGTTACAGGGAGTGGTAGTGTTGGGGTTACAGGGGAGTTAGTGTTAAGGTTTAAGGGAAGTGTTCTAATTACAGAAAGGGTTAGTGTTAGGGTTACTGGGAGGGTTGGTATTAAAATTTCAGGAAGGTTTAGTGTTAAGGTTACAGGAAGGGTTGGTATTAAAAATACAAGAAGAATTACTATTACAGGGCCGGTTAATATTGGAATTACTGGGAGGATTTGTATTGGGGTTACAGGGAGTGGTAGTGTTGGGGTTACAAGGGAGTTAGTGTTAAGGTTTAAAGGAAGGTTCTAATTACAGAAAGGGTAAGTGTTAGGGTTACTGGGAGGGTTGGTATTAAAATTTCAGGAAGGATTAGTGTTAAGGTTACAGGAAGGGTTGGTATTACAATTACAGGAAGGATTAGTGTTAAGGTTACAGGGAGGGTTAGTGTTGGGATTACAGGGAGGATTAGTATTGGGGTTACAGGGAGTGGTAATGTTGGGGTTACAAGGGAATTGGTGTTAAGGTTTAAAGGAAGGTTCTAATTACAGAAAGGGTTAGTGTTAGGGTTACTGGGAGGGTTGGTATTACAATTTCAAGAAGGATTAGTGTTAAGGTTACAGGAAGGGTTGGTGTTAAAATTACAGGAAGGATTAGTGTTTAGGTTACAGGGAGGGTTAGTGTTGGGATTACAGGGAGGATTAGTATTGGGGTTACAGGGAGTGGTAATGTTGGGGTTACAAGGGAATTAGTGTTAAGGTTTAAAGGAAGGCTCTAATTACAGAAAGGGCTAGTGTTAGGGTTACAGGGAGGGTTAATATTGTGGTTACAGGGAGCATTGGTGTGGGGGTTACAGGGAGGGTTAGTGTGCTAATAAAAAGGATTCATTTTAAAGCTACAGGAAGGGTTAATGTTAGGGTTACAGGGGGGGTAGTGTTAAGATTACAGGGAAGTGTTTTAATTACAAAAAGGATAAGTGTTAGGGTTATAGGGCGGGTTGGTATTAGGATTGCAGAAAGGATTAGTGTTAGGGTTACAGAGAAGGTTAATGCTGAAGTTACAGGGAGTGTTGGTGTTGGGGTTACAGGGAGGGCTAGTGCTGGGTTACGGGGAGGGTTCGTGTTAAGGCTTAAGGGAAGGTTAGAGTAAAAAATGACAGGAATGGTTTATGCTATGGTTATAGAGAGGGTCGGTGTTAACAATACACAGAGGGATATTTATAGGGTTACAGACAGAGCTTGTGTTAGGAATACAAAGAGAGTACATGTTAGGGTTACAGGAAGGGTTCATATGAGGGTTAGGGTGAGAGTTGTAGTAACAGGGAGGGTTAGAGTTAGAGTTTCAGAAAGGGTTAATAATAAGGTTGGGGTAACAGGGAGGGTTACAGGCAGGGACAGTCTTGGGTTAACAGGCAAGGTAAGGTTTAGGGGACAAAGTGAATTAGAGGTAGGATTACCTGGTTGGTTAATGTGAGGTTTAGTGTTTCCGAAACAGGATTGAAAGGTGGGAAGTGGGAAGCCTCTTAGGTCAATTGGTTAGAAGACCAGAGAGCTCCCTACTGGGCCTTAGATCAAGGTAGAAGACCACTTTCCACTTTTCCTAGACTTCCTAGACTTAGTTTACCATTCCGAAGCTCCTGACATGATTACTGGAGACAGACTCTATCCTTTGTATCATTTTTTTTACATTTTTTTCAGATTTTGGCCCAACTGACGCCACCGGTCATAGCAGAGATTGACCAGATTCTCGGCAACAAGCCCAACATAAAGAAAGACTCTCGTGCGTGAGGAGCACCTCGGCCCACCGTGGAACCGCCGCGTGTTCTCCGAGGCATGGGGACAAAGGACACATGAAATTACGCTCACCTCGTGCATGGTTCCCCCACTCTGGCAGTGCTGAGAGAGCGGGAGAACATTTAACCAGCAATATGGGGAGGAAAATCAGCTGCCTGCTTAGTTCTCTGGGGTCAGTACATGCATTACTTCATGTCACCCTGCAAGGGGAGGGGCAAAGGATTCAAGATGTATCTAGCGAAGCGGAGAAAAGGACATACGTGATCTGTCAAGGTTTAGCATGAGCAGGACTAACAAAAAGTCCTCATTTAATGTAGCTTTATGGCATCCTCAGTACAGAGAGCCAAACCAATAGATCTTCTCTCTCTGAATCACAGTGACTTTTCAATTCTGGGTGGACACAGCTGGGCTGAATTACCCTCAAGCTTAAAACTCAGTGGGGCTCTGGTGGTGAGATCTGTGGGCCTGAGTTCCCATCTCCATTCACCTTTCACAGCCAATTGCTCCCTTCTGTCTGTATCGCCCTGCAGGAGGAGGACAGACTCATAGCTCCCTTCTGTCTGTATCACCCTGCAGGAGGAGGACAGACTCATAGCCCCCTTCTGTCTGTATCACCCTGCAGGAGGAGGACAGACTCATAGCCCCCTTCTGTCTGTATCACCCTGCAGGAGGAGGATAGACTCATAGCTCCTTCTACCTGCAGGAGGAGGGAATTTCTTTTCATGCTCTTCACGCTCAGTTTTCTGTGTTTACACATCCCTAACCCCTATGGGTACAACATAAAGTGGACCTGTCTCTTCGTGTAACTTTAACTAACAAAAAAAAAAATGACACCATCGGACATGGATCATCCAAATGCATGTTCATAACTACAGCATCAGAATCTGCATTAAAATCTGCAATGGTTGCCATTAATCTGTGTTATTGATGGGTATGAATACATAACTGCACCTAATTACAGAAACGGGTCTAAATAATAGGGCACAGTGTGGTCAGCCAATTCAACAAGCAATGTTCATTATTCTGACTATATGAAAGTAATGAAAGCTGAAATGCTATTGGTTGCTCTGGATTAGTCTATTTTGCATTTGGGTTTGTCACCTAGCTGATATTTAAAGAGGCCCTGTCACCTGACCATTCCAAAAACAGCTGTCCTATAAGATTATACAGAGGGGAAAATAATTATTTGATCCCCTGCAGATTTTGTAAGTTTGCCCACCTACAAAGAACTTAAGGGTTTATAATATTTATCATAGGTGTATTTTAAATGATAGAGACAGAATATCAACCAAAAATCCAGAAAAAAACACTTGATAGAAATGTTATAAATTGAGTTGCAGTTCAGTGAGTAAAATAAGTATTTGATCCCCAAGCAAAATGTGACTTAGTACTTTGTGAAGAAACCCTTGTTGGCAAGCTCAGAGGTCAGACATTTCTTGTAGTTGGTGACCAGGTTTGCACACATCTCAGGAGGGATTTTGGTCCACTCTTCTTTACAAATCTTCTCCTTAAGGTTTCTTGGCTGTCTCTTTGCAACTCGAAGTCTCAGCTCCCTCCATAAATTTTCTATAGGATTAAGGCCTGGAGACTGGCTGGGCCACTCCATGGCTTTAATGTTCTTCTTCTTGAGCCACTCCTTGGTTGCCTTGGGGGTATATGTTTTGGGTCATTGTCATGCTGGTAGACCCATCCACAACCCATCTTCAGTGTTCTGGCTGAGGGAAGAAGATTCTCATCCAAGATTTTACAATACATGGCCCCGTCCATTGTCCCCTCAATGCGGCAAAGTCGGCCTGTACCTTTAGCAGAGAAACAGTCCCAAAGCATAATGTTTCCACCTCCGTGCTTGACTGAAAGGATGGTGTTCTTAGGGTCATCTTCAGCATTATTCTTCCTTCAAAAACAGCGAGGGGCCAATGGATGGGGCCATGTATTGTAAAACCTTGGATGAGAAGCTTCTTCCCTCCGAGTAGACCAATCCCTCCTGAGATGTGTGCAAACCTGGTAACCAACTGCAAGAACCTTCTTCCCTCCGAGTAGACCAATCCCTCCTGAGATGTGTGCAAACCTGGTAACCAACTACAAGAACCTTCTTACCTCCGAGTAGACCAATCCCTCCTGAGATGTGTGCAAACCTGGTAACCAACTACAGGAACCTTCTTACCTCCGAGTAGACCAATCCCTCCTGAGATGTGTGCAAACCTGGTAACCAACTACAAGAACCTTCTTACCTCTGAGTAGACCAATCCCTCCTGAGATGTGTGCAAACCTGGTAACCAACTACAAGAACCTTCTTACCTCCGAGTAGACCAATCCCTCCTGAGATGTGTGCAAACCTGCTAACCAACTACAAGAACCTTCTTACCTCCGAGTAGACCAACCCCTCCTGAGATGTGTGCAAACCTGGTAACCAACTACAAGAACCTTCTTACCTCTGTGCTTGCCAACAAGGGTTTCTCCACCAAGTGCTGAGTCATGTTTTATTTGGTAATCAAATACTTATTTTACTCACTGAACTGCAACTCAATTTATAACATTTGTTTCATGTGTTTTTTTCTGGATTTTTGTTTGATTTTCCGTCTCCATCACTTAATATACACCTATGATAAAAATGATAGACGCTTCATTTCTTTGTAAGTGGGCAAACTTACAAAATCTGCAGGGGATCAAATAATTATTTTCCCCACTGTATGTGCATTTGTTTCCCTGTAAGTTCCCCCATTGTGTAGACATCCAAAAGCCCTGAGACTACTGCTAGGTTCCGCCCTCTAGGATGTGATGTCAGCAGCCCCAGCAGACTCAGAGATGGACACCCCCAGAAGAGGTGGAGACTACGATGTCTAAGGAGGGTGGCAGCTGTGCTAATGATCTGACTTTTCCCGGAGTGTCAATTCCCTAGTAAATTCAGGGGCATATAGTAAGTGAATAAATAAATAATTTATGGAAAAGGAAAAATGATGAAAGCATTTAAAATTATTCTGAGAGAACAGTGAATTATTTAAAAAAATCCTTTTAACAAGCCTAACATTTCAGTAAATAGCAAAATAGTTCAAAAACATAACCTGGGGTCTTAGTAGATAAATTTATTTATATGTTTTATTATTAAACATGCTTTTTGTTAATATACCACCGGGTCCCATTAGATGCATTCAAAATGATTCCTTGCACCATATTCCCTTTATTTCTTATTTTTATTATTAAATACATTATTAAATAGGGGTCCCAGTAGATATATTCAAACCTATTTTTTAAAATCACAAATAAAGTGGAAATATTATTTCTTATAGTTTCCATCATTCCTAGCACCATATCCCCTTCATTTGTGATTTTTATTTTCTTTACGTTATCTGTCAGGGCCCCAAAGTATTTTTCTTTTGCTATTTAATGAAAAATTTAAATAGGCATTTTTAAACTACTTTGATTCCCAGTAGATTCATTCAAAATAATGTAAAAAAAAACCAAAATAAAGTGGAAATATAATTTAATATAGTTTCCATCATTCCTAGCACCATAGCCCCTTTATTTTTTTAAGTTTTCTGCCAGGGCCCAAGGGTATTTTTTAGTATTTAATAACGTTTTTAATAGGCATAATTGAATGTGTTCTCAGATTTCACGTTCTATGATATTAGATCTCTAAGTGGATATTATTATTATTGAGTTTTATTGTTTTTTTAATTATTATTTAGTGGGTTTTATTGCTATGGAGTTGCTCTTTGACACAGAACTATAGCTATTTTTTATATAAATATTTGACATTTTTTGTGCTTTTACCTACAATTTCAGAGAAAAAGCACAAAAGCTGGTGACCAGGTCCCTTTAAAAGCAGACTTGCCAGTAAAAATGGGACTTTTTCACCAATGTTGTTCATTTCTAGCACCATATCCCCTTTATCTGAGATTTTTATTATTTTTTAAGTTATCTACCGGGGCCCCAGGGATTTTTTAATTCTAAATACGTTTATTTTTAATGTGTTCTCAGATTTTAAATTTTATAATATTAGATTTTCAAATGGATATTATTATTAATACTATTATTAGTATTTAATTTGATTTTTATTATTATTATTTTTTTTAATATTTAGTGGGTTTTATTCCTATTGAGTGGGGGTCCTTTGACACAGAACTATACCTATTTTCCATATAAGCATATTACATTATTGATTTTTCTGTCTTTTCACCTACAATGTTTGAGAAAAGCACAAAAGACGGTGACCGGGTCTCTTTAAGCAAGGCTTGCCGACAAAAATAAGACTTATTTCGCAAATGTTGTTCATAGGAAAGAAATCATAAAACTGATATTTTTTTTCCGCAAAAAAGGTGGCAAGTTTTTCTGCTTAACTTGATTGTTGGTGACCTTCATTTGGCAAGCCTGGTAGTGACTTAGAAAGAACATAGGATGCCCCTTATAATTTTTTTTTAATTAAAAGTTTTGTAGCTCAACTAATTTAATTTGCCTCAGGCCTTGAAGCCTCTTGAGTCAGGTTATAAGCAAGTTCCCGTACAATGAATTAATAAGGACGTGGAATTGTACAAACCGCTTTTTAGCCCTTTCCCTAGACACAGCGGTGAGGAGCGTCTACCTTCTCTGTAGTCTCGGAATGCTGTCGATTTCAGATCATTTGCATGATTAGCCTCAGGCAATTAGGAGGAAAATCTTGTAGAAGGTGGAGGCCGATTAAGCAGGATGCATATATTATTATCTCCAGCAATTAACAATTTATTTTAGGTACAAAGTGATGGGGGAAACTTAAGGAAAATGGAGGAAAAATATGCTTATGCTTATCGCCAATATGTCATTGAAGGTTCTCACTGGTCCAGGTCATGGTATAAATACACTCACCAACCACTTTATCAGGTACACCTTGCTAGTACCGGGTTGGACCCCCTTTTGCCTTCAGAACTGCCTTCATACTTCATGGCATAGATTCAACAAGGTGTTGGAAACGTTCCTCAGAGATTTTGATCCATAGTGACGTTATCGCATCACTCAGTTGCTGCAGATTTCCACCACATCCCAAAGGTGCCCCATTGGATGAGATGTGGTGACTGTGAAGGCCATTGGATGAGATGTGGTGACTGTGGAGGCCATTGGATGAGATGTGGTGACTGTGGAGGCCATTGGATGAGATGTGGTGACTGTGGAGGCCATTTGAGTACAGTGACTTTATTGTCCAGTGGTGAGATGATTGGAGCTTTGTGACATGGTGCATTATCCTGCTGGAAGGAGCCATCAGAAGATTGGTACACTGTAGTCATAAAGGGGTGGACATGGTCCACAACAATACTCAGGTAGGCCGTGGTGTTTAAACAATGCTCAATTGGTACTAAGGGCCCCAAAATGGGCCAAGAAAATATCCCCCACACCATTACACCACCACCACCAGCCTGAACCGTTGATTTAAGGCAGTATGGATCCAAGTTTTCATGTTGTTTACACCAAATTCTCACCCTACCATCTGAATGTCGCAGCTGAAATCGAAACTCATAAGACCAGGCAACGTTTTATCGATCTTCTATTGTACAATTTTGGTGAGTCTGTGTGAATTGTAGCCTCAGTTTCCAGTTCTTAGCTGACAGGAGTGGCACCCGGTGTGGTCTTCTTCTGCTGTAACCCATCTGCTTCAATGTATGATGTGTTGTACATTCAGAGATGGTATTCTGCTTACCTTGTTTTAAACGAGTGGTTATTTGAGTTACTGTTGCCTTTCTATCATCTCAAACCAGTCTGCCCATTTTCCTCTGACCTTAACAAGGCATTTTCCTCCACACAACTGCTGCTCACTATTTTCTCTTTTTCGGACCATTCTTTGTAAACCCTAGAGATGGCTGTGTGTGAAAATCTGAGTAGATCAGCAGTTTTTAAAATACTCAGACCAGCCCGTCTGACACCAACAGTCATGTTAAAAATCACTTAAATCCCATTTCTTCCCCATTCTGATGCTCAGTTTGAACATTATCAAGTCATCTTCACCACATCTAGATGCCTAAATACATTGAGTTGCTGCCATGTGATTGGCTTACTAACAATTTGTGTTACCAAGCAATTGAACAGATGTACCTGATAAAGTAGCCGGTGAGTGTGTATAATAGTTAGTCACATTCAACTGGGCTTGTTCTGAGGAAATTCCTATAATACTTACCCCCATCTAGTGGCCAAATGTAGTCTTTTCTTTTTTTAAAAATCTATGAAAAACATTCAACCAGCACAACCAGCCCATATAATGGCCTAACAACTAGCACATTGCAATGTAAATGTTCTATGAATACACAAAAGGGTTTACTTTCTTTACAAAAAAGCCACATCCTGACTAGAGCTCTGCAATCAGCAGGGATCATGTGCTTTGCCGGCTGCGATGCTATAGGTCTGACTCAGCAGGGGGGTGTCGGACTTCTGCAAAGAGACCGCTCCATTCACACAGAGAGCAAGGGTCCTTCTTTATAGATGAAAGCAAGTCGCACAGCGCTGCTACCCTCACTCCTCAATTAAGATGACTATGATCACCGGTGCTCAGGCTATTTATTGGCTGCTGTAAGTCCTGTAGAGTCTGAATCTTAATAGAATGCCGTAAACAGTAAAATCCACAAGCAGATAATCTTTGTTTAGGAAGAACAATACATAAAATCCACACAGAAGACCAACACTTTTCGGCCGTCAGGCCTTCATCATGGATTATGACTTAGACACAAAGGGTGAAACGCGTTGCCCTTCTGTGTGGATGTTATTAGGCATGCACCAATACCATTTATTTTATCAGTATTCTATCCTATTTTATACTATTTTTTTAGTACTCACCGATACCAATGACTGATACCTACCGATACCTACCGCAACTGTTTTGTTGACACTTCAGCTGTCAGCAATGGTACAAAGCATTGAAAAGTTATTTATAAATTAATTTTTTTTTTTTTTTTACATATTGTGTTTATTTCAATGTGAAATGTGTAAATAGATGTTAAAGGTGTAAAAATATTAACGTATTAAGTAAACAAAAATGTTTTAATTAATAGCAGTTTATAAAATAGAAGTAAACAAAAACAATCAGCAGGAAAATAATAATTAAATGGAGAAGGAGAATAAGGCGTTAATTAAGGCTGATTAGAGTAAATTAAGGGTTAATAAGGGGTTGAACATAAAAAAAACAAAAAAAAAAGTATTTTAATTACTTGACAGGTTGCTTTAAACTCACTTCATCTGCAGATCGAAGTTCATCCCCTTGATCTGTAAATGAATAAACAGAAAGATACAAAAAGAAACAATGTTTCTTTTTATCTTTCTGTTTCGGCTGAGCAATATTGTTGATAAACATTTCCAGCCGCTTTTTTTTTTTTGACAGCTCCAATTGCCTCGCTCCATAACAACCAATAGTTGCCAGCTTTTTCTTTACATTTCAGCAATCAGGGGGGGATTCCGCTGACAGCTGAAAGAACTGAGCCCTGAAAGTATCGGTTTCAGGTATCTGAGCATTTGCACAAGTGTCAATACTCGTAGAAATGCTTAGTATCGGCACAGGTATTGGTGCAACCTTAGATGTTATGCACTGCTGACATTCTATTAAGATTCAGCCTTGTTTATAGAATGCTGGCAGGGGTAAGGCTTTCCTACAAGTTGTGGCTGCTTTCTAAAAGAAAATAAACGGTAAGACTTAGCAAAACTTTTATTTTGATGCACCATCTAGACCCCTTTACTACCGCCTAACACATAGGTGTGGCGACAAAAGGGTAGGCTTTAATGCCCACACGCCGCACAAATGTGAAGCAGGGCAACTAATGTTTTTGTGCCAATGTTTATGTGTTGGTCAGGACTGGTTCGACTGGCTTCCCGAACATGTGACTACTTTGACAGTGGTTACATAATCGCTGATCCTTTCCACCCCCCGGGCATTCAATACTGTTTAAAGGGGTGCTGCACAGACTGGAAGGGGTTAAAAAAATCAAATCTTCCCCCATATTGGACTTTTTTTTTATAAGAACGTCTCTGCTAAGCCTCTAGAGATGAGTGGATGTGCTGATAATTGTTGCACGTGCCAGTGTAGAGGGGGTCACGTTCAATCATTATCAGCATAAAAGATCAACTTTCCCTTAATGGGAGAATACAACCTCATCTTTTAGAATACACTAATGGCCCCTCATTTTCAGCTATAACAGCTTCAACTCTACTGGGAAGGCTGTCTACAAGGTTTGGGAGTGTCTATGGGAATGTTTGACCATTCTTCCAGAAGAGCATTTGTGAGGTCAGGCACTGATGTTGGCTGAGAAGGCCAACTCCACTCTAATTCATCCCAAAGGTGTTCTATTGGATTGAGGTCAGGACTCTGTGCAGGCCAGTCAATTTCCTCCACCCCAAACTCGCTCATCCATGTCTTTATGGACCTTGCTTTGTGCAATCGTCCAAATCATTTGGTGGAGGGGGGATTATGGTGTGAGGTTGTTTTTCAGGGTTTGGGCTTGGCCCTTTAGTTCCAGTGAAGGGAACTCATAAGGCATAAGCATACCAAGGCATTTTGGACAATTTCATGCTCCCAGCATTGTGGGAACAGTTTGGGGATGGCCCCTTCCTGTTCCAACATGACTGCTCACCAGTGCACAAAGCAAGGTCCATAAAGACATGGATGAGCGAGTTTGGGATGGAGGAACTTGACTGGCATGCACAGAGTCCTGACCTCAACCCGATAGAACACCTTTGGGATGAATTAATGCGGAGACTGTGAGCCAGGACTTCTCGTCCAACATCAGTGCCTGACCTCACAAATGCTCTTCTGGAAGAATGGTCAAACATTCCCATAGACACTCCTAAACCTTGTGGACAGCCTTCCCAGAAGATTTGAAGCTGTTATAGCTGCAAAGGGTGAGCCCTCAATAATGACGCCTACGGGCTAAGATTGGGATGCCATTAAAGTTCACATGCTTGTAAAGACAGGTGAAATCTGAAATTATCTCTGTACGTCTAATACATTATTCCCAGCAGTGGCGGCTGGTGCCTAATCTTTTGGGGGTGGCGGCAAACAACCCCCCCGATCGGCCGGCGCTACTTACCCCATCCAGGTCGTGGGTGGTATCCCCTCTGCTTCTCCTCCTCAGTGGCTTCCCAGACGGCTTTGACGACTTCCCAGCTGCTTCTCTTTCCCGGGTTAAGTGGCTTCCCCACTGCTGCCACTGCCAATCTGGTCGCTTCTCCTCCATCTTAAGACCCGCTTCCTGATTGGCAGGGAGGAGAAGCAGGAAGACATTAGTGAATATTAATTCACTAATGTCACACTAGTGGGTGGGCTTGGGGAGCAGTGCCCTGCGCTTCGAACCCACCCATTTTGAAGTGAATTAGAGCCTCAGGCTGTAATCACGTGCTTCCAGTGGTGGCTGCACCCCCATACATGCATCGGGCCCCCTAATCTACATGTCTACATGCATGGATTCCAATGGCGGGGGATGGGGGTGTGTTTTTCCTTGAAGCTTGTGATTAGAGCCAGAGGTGACCGCCGATGTCCGTGTCCTGCGTTGGGGGGGGGGGGGGGTTGTTGGTGTTTGTTTGTGCTGCTCGCCCCCCCAAAATAGTGAGCACCAGCAGCCACTGCGTGCTTCTAAAAATAAAAAAACAAGCCCCATTAGAAATCCATGCGTCCGGTGCCCTGCATGGAGATTAGGGGCCTGGTGCATGGAGATTAGGGGGGCTGTGCCCCGAATGAGTGCCCGCCACTGCTCCCAGTCCCAGTATGTTCTCAGCTAAAGCCTAAAGCCGGCCATACATGGATCTATATTCAGTCAGGTTCATTGGGAACCAGCTAAATTTTGATCCATCTATGGACAGGCTGGCTGTATAGAAGTTGATTTATCGATGGACTTAAGTACAACCAGCCTGTTGAGATTTTTGGTTCGATCAATGCCGGTGGCCATAGAGATAGATCGATTTCAGTACAACCAGCCTGCCCATACATTGATCAAAGTTTGTATGGTTCCTGTTGAACCAAGCCTAATTTTGATCCATTTTTTTGTTTTAAAGGTTTACTTCCACTTTAACAGATCTATGTCCCCAGCTGGTGACAGACCAGAATCTTCCTATCGCTGAAAAATCACTTTGGCAGGGACCAACCCATAAATTATTATCTAAAATGTGATGACGCGTGCACTTTAAACTCCTCCTTGTAGCCAAACTGTAAATAGCTTATTTATACATCTCTCTATTAGATAGATATTAGGTAGATACGATGCATACTGTATATATACAGCATGGGCGTAACGATAGGGGTTGCAGGGGTTGCAATTGCAACCGGGCCCCATGCTCCAGGGGGCCCGTGTGCCTCGCTTGTACACCTGAAGAGGAGGGATGGCAGTATTTAGAGGAACCATTTTCCTCCGTTTTCCTCCTCATGGAGGAGATTGGTTCCTCTATATGCTGCCCCCGCCGCCCCTCCTATCCAGTTTACTTGTCTTCTGCTGTTCTCAGGGTCCCTGTGTGCTTCCCTGCCCCCCCCCCCCCCAGAGCTGCTGTCTTCCCCCCTCCTCTCTCCTGTCAGCTGCTGTAGAAGATGAGTCATGATGGAGAGATGGGAACGGGTCGGTAAAATTGTCATTTACCGGCTCCTTTCTTTTCTGAATGGACAGAGTCAGTGATTGGTACCAATTGGTTCATTCATAACTGAAGCATAGTAAACTGTTTTTTACTATAATTCCATTTCTGAATGAATGGGAGGCTCAGTACTCGACTATCCCTGTCCATTCATTCTGTGCAGATGAGGCTACACAGATGGAAATTGAGGGCTGAGGTTTGTTTAGACCCCCGATATCTCATCAAATCCCCCAACAGAGCTCCTAAAAAATTGTAAAAAATAATAAAAATAAAATTGTAAAAGAAATCAAATGAAATGGTAAAAAATAATACAATTAAAATAAAAATGAAAAACTACTGAGACCAGTGAGGGAACTATCATGGCAGGAAGGGTGGCCGCTGTAGAACTTGTGAAAGGGTTCGGCTGCGGTACCGTAATAAAGAGACGAGCCATAGAAGTAAAGGGCCGCAGGATCAGCAAGAAGAGGGGAGGGCCCTGGCCAGGGGTGAGGGGGGCCCTTCATAATTTCTTGCACCAGGGCCCTGAAGGTTCTAGTTACGCCTCTGATATACAGTATATATATCCAATGATAGGTCTATTAAGGGCTGCAAACATAGCTTCCTCTCATGGGAATGTTCTGATATTTATAAATGCATAAAGGCCTCCCTCGTTGGTCATATTAATAATCGAATGTTGCATTAATAATAGTTATATCTATTGTGTTTTAGATACTTTACAAAGGAGTGATGTAGTACTCTACTTTGAACACAGGATGGCAGCAGAAAGTTGTCAATGAAGATCAATTAGCACAACTACCCCATAGTAGAATTAAATCTCCCGCTTACAAAGAGAGATATAAATAATAGTAAGCCGGGGGGCTAGACTTTAAAGGGAATTTTCAGTTTTCCTGAAACTTTCCTACTATTTTTTCCTGGGACTATAAAATTCTTACATTCATTTTTACGTAACTGATAGATAAAGGTGACTCAACCATGTAGGATAGGAGCACACGTTGCAGAAGGGCCCCAAGCCAGTCCCCTCCCCACCTTTACTGCCTTTCTGTAGATGAAAATGTAAGATTCTGAATGTTGGGGCTCAATAACAATTCCCCATGTGCCCCAATACCTGGTTACGTTATTTGCGATGTCACATGCTCAAGAATATGGGTTGCATCATAGGAAAGGGCCACTTTTCAGCAGCATGTTCAAACAATGTCCTCTATACTCTGCCTAATTGTGAGGTCACTGAGGGTGGAGGGTGGGGGGGGGGGGGGGATGTGCAACAAAGAAAAAGGATTGAAAGAGTTAAGGTGCAATACTGGAAATGCCCAGCGGGGGGAGTGTAGACCAAAATTTGCAATAGGCCCCTGATGTCTGCCGGTACACCGCCAACAGGCAGATATTGGGCAAAACAGGCACTGATTGGGTAAGGAGGTGTTCAGGCAGAGGCATTCAGAAGTCGGGGGTGGACTTTTGTACCTTTAAAGGAGCTCATGAATGGATGGGGCTGGGTGAGCAGATAGCTGCAGTAATTGGCATTTTAATGTACAGTATAGTCCTCTTACAGCTTTATTAGAGTAAGAACACACACACTATAGTTCTGGTCATTCTGTATTGTGGAAAGGCTGCATTGTATAAGTTGGAATTCCCCTTTGAAGGAAAACATATAGAGTATTCATTCATTTTGAGGTATTTTCCTTAATTTCCCTGAATATCATTTTTGGAATTGTTGCAAAACCACTTTTTACGTATTTTCAGCATGATGCTTGCTGGGCTAATTAAGTCAACCTGGACCGGATGACTGATCTGCCACAAACATGCAAATTATAGAATGTTCATACTTCCAGTAAGTACAAACGGGTTCACCGAGGGACACATCGGTTGAATGGAGTTCAATTAGAAACTAGTGGGTTATGCTGCCATCTAGAGGAGAAGGAGTGTCTAGCCCTTGAAAATGCCTAAAGTGAACCTTTCTTGGGAGAAGCATTGGGGCTGCCATTGCATAAGTTTCCTTTAAAGCCTAAGTGAATTTTCTGTTTTACCACCTCAGTATCATCATGTTACACCCTTTCCTGTCCAGGTGATTTTTCATTGTTGTAATAATTTGACTGACAATCACTCCATCACAAAAACGTTTTCATTTGGTAATATTTAATAAGTATTCCGCTTTTTACTATAATAACCTAACAATTTAGAACAAAATCTGTTCATTCGGTGGTGTCATACTCAACCAAAATATGTTCTATGGCAGGGGTGTCAAACTCATTGCAGGCTGCATCAGCATTATGGTTGCCCCCAAAGGGCTAGTTACATCTGTAAGACTAGATGTCTAGAGCACCCCACCCCCCTTACATCAGAAATCAAGAGCCCCCCCACTATCAGAAATCAAGAGCCCCCCCGACCATTAGAAATTAAGAGCCCCCCCTCACCATCAGAAATTAAGAGCCCCCCCACCCATCCTTACATCACAGTTCACCCCCTTACCTTGTGCTGCTGCCGAGAAGAACTGGGGAGCAGAAAGTGCAGGGTCTGGAGGAGGACTAGAGGAGGGCTGCCGGCGTCTGCTGAACGTTGAGACCAAGGGAAGAGGAGATGAGGAGTTGCTGCGGCTGCACAAAGAGGTGCAGGATCTGTAGGGGGAGTTCTGCCTCCTATCTTCTGTTGACTTCTGAGACAAGTAGGGGGTGAAGACAGGGGGGGGGGGGTGCCGCAGCTCCAGAAGAGGTGCGAGGGTCATGAAATGGCCTCATGGACTGGACTCGGCCCGCAGGCCTTGTGTTTGATGCGTGTTCTATGGGGTTGGGGATGTCATACACATGTACATGCAGGAGGGGGCGCTGTGAAGTTCTTCATTGGGTAGATCTCAGTTGTTTCTTTTAACCTATGACAAAACCAGGGGAGGGCTGGCAGCTTTAGGCCTGGGGGGCAAGTCCAGTCAAGTGGCCCATTGAGCCACCAAATCAGCTCACCATCCATGCTCACCTGGTTTTATAATGGATATTGATGTTATGAAGCAAGACAAATATGAAACAATGTGGTAACATGATTTAATGTTAATAGCAACAGAGGAGGTTTAACAAAAATAATGCATCAATGCAGCCTCATCAATGCCCATCAATGCAGCCTCATCAGTGCCCATCAATGCAGCCTAATCAGTGCCCATCAGTGCAGCCTCATCAGTGCCCATCAATGCAGCCTCATCAATGCCCATCAATGCAGCCTCATCAGTGCCCATCAATGCAGCCTCATCAGTACACATCAGCTAAGCCTCATCAGTGCCCATCAATGCAGCCTGATCAGTGCCCATCAATTCAGCCTGATCAGTGCCCATCCAATGCAGCCTGCAATGCAGAGAGAGGAGAGCCGCCGGATTACAAAGAGCAGGGATCTCCCGCTTAGCTGGCGCGGTCACTGTCATGCAAAGTCCTGCCTCCTGGCCTGGCTCCTATAATAGACATCATCCATGGTAGGGCCGGCTCTGGGCGCCCCCCCTCTGCTTGCAGTTAGTTAGCAGTCGTGCCCCTGGCCCCTTCTTCCTCCACAAGAAAAGAAAAATTCAGCAGGCAACGGCCGCCGGCCATTTCGAATGTAAGTTGGGGTGACCTTGGGAGGAATTGCCACCCTGCCCCCTGGCCCAGCCCTCCCATGGACAAAACTGTACTTAGCCTACACTGCTTTGCAAGGTAATTACTGTCAAATGACAATGATCCCCAGCTAGGAATGGATGGGGCAACTAGACAGCCTGTGACCCCACTCACACCCCCCATTATTTGTGTTTAGTGGCACTTTAAAAGCCCCATCTTGAATGCAGGCTTCTGCTCGCTCTCCTGCCCTGATGTGCTCCTGCTCTCCTTCTTGCCTTCGGTGAGAGGAAGCAGAGGGCTGTTTTTTGTAAACAGCAGGAGGCGTGCCTGAGAGCTGCAGAGAGACCACTGCTTCCTCACAGAGAGCAAGGGTCGCACTTTGCAGCTGCTGGCAGCAGACTGACTTTTCTACTCAGAGGCTGTGGCTGCTTTAAACAGATAATGAACTGTAAGACTTTGCACCCCACTTGCTTTCATGTACCTGTAATGCATTTAGCTGATTTAAACTGAAAGTTCAGTTGAGCTTAGCTGCATATCTGTATTCCAAACAGTGCAATTCGAGCCTTGGATCTGCAGAAGCTTTATGTGCATGCAGCATCTATGCTAAGAAAACGTTTCTTGACATTCCCATTCAGAGAAACGTTATGAATTTGGGTTTGCCATATAACTGCCTTAAGCAAAGAAGGACAGTATAGTCCAAGCATTGTGCTGCACTCCTATACAAGATATGGAAAGCATGTGTATGCCGACATGAAAGAAAGAAATAAAACATTAGCATATAAAATAACATTGGGTTAAAGAACATAGCACAAAACTCGTAGATCACGTATAGCAGCTATTTTTTAACATAACTTGGAAAATCTTCAAAGCACGATCCTCCAGAGTGGGTATATGGGCGCTATGTTATTTGAGCTCTGGCCTGATATACAGCTCCCATGTTGTCAGTGTTAATGTAGACTCAGAGTAGTGAATCCCTAAATGCCCTTAGAGTCAGGAGCGAGAGGTCGGCACTACAGCATAGCAGTCCCACCAAATTCTCAGGGTCAGCCCTGCATTAAAGGAAATCAAAACTCGGGAACAAAAAAAAAAATATTATATTGCAGATTACCAGTTCTTAGATGTGGTGGTTGCATTCGTTTTCTTTTTTTGGCCTAATAACATTTTCAGCAAGTACAGAAAAATAATTGCTGCTCCTGCCAGAAATTACTGTACCTGTGCACTGGACTGATATCTCAGACAATGCTATCAGCTCAGCTAGTTCTCTCTGTGAACTACAGAACACCTTCCCTCATGTTTTGGAGATGAGGAGAGTAGAAGGTGATTGAAGTCCAAATAAGGAGAGCAACCAAGGGTGACAATGATCTTGCTCCACAGTCACAGTATGCATAAATGTCAATTGTCCCGGATTTGCTGGGACAGTCCTGCATCTTGGCCCTCTCCCCCAACGATGCTGTATCCGGGGTCCTGTCCTAGGATCACACCACCAGTCCTATTTGGGTTACTGAAAATGCGCATTGTAGGGATCAGGGCTGTAAGTGGGTGGCCCCCATATATTTAGAAGCTGAGTCTGTGCGTGACTAACTTGAGAGGTGGGTATGATGGGTGACCCCACATTTTTAGAGGCAGGGTCTGGGTGTGACTGACCTAAGAGGTGACCATGATGGGTGGTCTCCAAATTTTTAGAGGTGGGGTCTGGGTGGGACTAAATCAGAAGAGCAGCCTAAGGTGATAACATTGCTTTTCCACAGTCATAGTATGCATACATATCAAGTGTCCCGGATTTGCTGGGACAGTCCAGCAGCTTAGCCCTCTCTCCCAAGGATGCTGTGTCTGGGGTCAGATCCCGGGATCACAGCACCAGTCCTATTTGGGTTACTGAACATGCGCATTGTGGGGATCAGGGCTGCAACTGGATGGCCCCCACATATTTAGAGGAAGGGTCTGTGCGTGACTAACTTAAAAGTTGGGCATAATGGGTGGTCTCCAGATTTTTAGAGGTGGGGTCTGGGTGGGATTAAATAAAAGAGCAGCCTGCATACATGCCACAGTATGCATACATGCCAAGTGTCCCGCATTTGCTGGGATAGTCCTGCATCTTGGCCCTCTCTCCCACCGATGCTGTGTCCCGGGCCATGTCCCCAGAGCACAACATCATCCTACTTTGGGATCCTGCACATGTGCATTGTTTGTGGGAATCAGGGCTGCAAGTGGGTGACCCCCACGTATTTAATAGCAGAATCTGTGAGTGACTAACCTGAGAGGTGGGCATGATGGGTGGTCCCCACATTTTTGGAGACGGGGTATACTTGGAACTAAATCAGAGGAGCAGCCTAAGGTGTTAACGTTGCTTTTCCACATTCACAGTAAGCCTACATGTCAAGTGTCCCGGATTTGCTGGGATAGTCCTGCATCATGGCCCTCTCCCTCACTGATGCTGTGTGCCAGGCCATGTCTCTGGAACTCAACATCATCCTTCTTTGGGATCCTGCACATGTGCATTATTTGTGGGAATCAGGGCTGCAAGTGGGTGGCCCCACATATTTAAAAGAAGAGTCTGTGCATGACTAACCTGAGAGGTGGGCATGATGGGCGGTCCCACATATTTAGGGATGGGGTATGGTTGGGACTAAATCAGAGGCACAGCCTAAGGTGGTAACATTGCTTTTCCACATTCACAGTAAGCCTACATGTCAAGTGTCCCGGATTTGCTGGGACAGCCCTCCATCTTTGCCCTCTCTCCCACCAATGCTGTGTCCCAAGCCACGACCCCGGAACTCAACATCATCCTTCTTTGGGATCCTGCACATGTGTATTAATTGTGGGAATCAGGGCTGCAATTGGTTAACCTCCACATATTTAGAGGTAGGGAGCTACACATGACCATCCTGAGAGGTGGGTGGGACCAACCCATTAAGTGGGCATGATTTGACAGCATGCCCATCAGAAAGTGGGTGCACATAAGGCTGGTTAACTATGTCTTGTGATCCGGGACCATACAGTAATGTTGGTAAGTATGAGTATGGTGATTAAGGGATGTCACAAACAGAAACTAGCAGGACCACCAGGTTAAAATAAAGAGAAAACAAGCCTGAAAAAGAAAACGAATGCAGCCACCACATCTAAAGCTTGATAAGCTGCAATGTATTATTTTTTTTGTTCTTGGGTTTAGATTTACACTTTAAGTTTGGGCTTTTTAGTGAATATAGAAAGGTTATTGCTCTACTACAGCCAGGTAGTGATCTAAGAGGACCTGTCTGAGAGAAGTAGGGAAGATGTTGCAGAATAGGCCTACAACTTTCTGACTGGGTTATAGACGGTCTTTATGAACTTTTCTTGCTGTGTATTGACTTGGATCAGGAATTCATGGCCATTTTTTCAAACAGAACTCTTAGCACACAGGAAGCACTGAGTGATGTGATCTGCATGGACGGGAAGCAAGATTTCAGATTGAAAAATATGCAAATTAATGACAATTATGTATGTCTGGAAGGCAGAAAATTCATTGCTCAAGCTTGCTTCTATAAAATGAAATAAGAATACCAATAAAGAAAATATGTTAAGCCAATCTTTGCTCGTGTTCAGTTTTGTTTCCAAAATATTGAAAAATTACCTTAACCACTTCACCTCCGAAAGAATTTCCCAGTTTAGGACCAGGGCACTTTTTGCGATTCGGCACTGCGTCGCTTTAACTGACAATTGAGCGGTCGTGCAACGTTGTACCCAAACGAAATTTGCGTCCTTTTTTTCCCACAAATAGAGAATTCTTTTGGTGGTATTTGATCGCCTCTGCGTCATTTCTGATTGCCGCTATAAACAAAAGAAGAGCGACAATTTTGCAAAAAAACCCAAATTTCTTACTTTTTGCTAAAATATAAATCCAAAACATATAAAAAAAAACATTTTTTTTCACCGGTTTTGGCCGATTTATATTCTTCCTCATATTTGTGATAAAAAAAACGCAATCGGCGTTTATTGATTGGTTTGCGCAAAAGTGGCTGCGTTTACAGATGATGAGAATTAATTTCTGGGGTTTTTATTTTTTTTTATTTTTTACTAGTAATGGCGGCGATCTGCGATTTTTAGCGGTACTGCGATATTGCAGCAGACATGTCGGACATTTTTGACACTTTTTTGGGACCATTGACATTTATACAGCGATCAGAAATTTAAATGTCCACTGATTACTGTATAAATGTCATTGGCAGTGAAGGGGTTAACCTGCAGGGTGTAGTGAAGTGGTTAAGTGTGTTCCCTGGGTGTGTTCTAACTGTGGGGGGGTTGGGCTACCATGGGCATGAGAGATCTAACTGATCCCAGTGACAGGGATCAGTAGATCTCCCATGCCCGCACTGTCAGAATGGGGAACCGCCGCATTTACATCGGCGGTTCCCCGTTCTTTGCCTGTGGCCGCTCATCGCGGCTCGCCAGCGGACATCGGGTCCACCCGAGCTGCGGGCACACTCCTCAGGAGTGCGGCGGGCGTGCGCCCCCTAGTGGCCATTCGCAAATCACTGTCTTTTTACGGCGATTCGCGCACAGCGTCCACACTGCCGCCGTGAATACACGGCAGGCGGTGTGGAACTGGATATACAGGCCCGGTTAACCAAGAGGAACAATAGGCATATTCCTATAGGGGGCAGAGGAAAATAATGTTCCTTCTATAGTTATAGTTACATGTGTTATCTTTGTATTTCACTTATTGCTCTCTTGGCTAAGATCAAGTGTAGTATTTGTTCTTTTTAGTGTCCACCATCTGTGGCCTTTTGGCAAGAATAGCTGGCTATAAAGTATCCCTGCTGGTATGATGGGGAGCCTTGGGACCTTGCTTGTGGGAAAGAACCTGAGTTAAGCACCTGCTGGGTAAGGCGGGGGGCAGCAGTACGTTCCTAGAGGAAAGTATGCAATGTTAAGCTCCTCCTGGGTGTGGCACCCCACCAACAACACCACGTGTTTTTCCTGCACAGTGCTTCATGGGCTAGGCCTTTTGGTTGAGACCAGAGCAATTTTTGTTACCAGGCTGCAAGGCATAGACACTGCAAATGCACTGGCACCTTTTTTAATTTATGTGTGTGTGTTACCTGCACTTATATATGTTTTTTTCACTTAAGGATTGTAGGGTGTGGGTCTTCGGGCCTACCCTGAAGTCTAGGGGGAGGATGTGTAGCCTTTAAGTTCCCTTTTCACCTTCTTTGGTGAGTCTCTCTTCAGGACAACACCTCATCCAATACTCATTGGTTGGCTCTGGTTGATGATGAGGAGCAGGGCCTTTTGGCTAGATGGACCTGAGTGTGCCCTGCTCCCGTCAGATGTTTTGTGCCCCAAGGGGTCAGGAAAGAGTCCCTCTTCTTTGGGCCTACCCTGAAGTTTAAGGGGAAAATGTGTAGCCCTTAGTTTCCTTCTTCCCCTTCTTTGGTGGGTCTCTTTTCAGGACAACACTTCATCCAATACTCGTTGGTTGGCTCTGGTTGATAATGAGGAGCAGGGCCTTTTGGCTAGATGGACCCGAGTGTGCCCTGCTCCCGTCAGATGTTTTGTGCCCCAGGGGGTCAGGAAAGGGTCCCACTTCTTTGGGCCTACCCTGAAGTTTAAGGGGAAAATGTGTAGCCCTTAGTTTCCTTCTTCCCCTTCTTTGATGGGTCTCTTTTCAGGACAACACCTCATCCAGTACTCGTTGGTTGGCTCGGGTTGATAATGAAGAGCAGGGCCTTTTAGCTAGGTGGACCTCAGTGTGCCTTGCTTCTGTCAGAAGTCCTGTGCCCCATTAGGTCAGGAAAGTGTCCTTTCTCTTTGGGAGGGGACATTATGACACACCCTAAGTGCACTTTTTTGTGTGTTCACGCAAACTCTTTTGGTTCAATTTGGTGTCTTGTTTTTGCGCACTGCACTACGCGCTTGAGGAAAAACTTTTTTTTTTTCACCATAATGGGTTATTTACATAGTATTGCAATATTCTAAATGTAATGTACTCCCGAAGGAGCCACAAGTGATAAACTGATCCTTTCCCTCCAAGTTTTAGTGCAAACACAACCAGGCACACCACATTTCCGGTTCCTAAATGACGCAATAACAGTCTAGAGAGTGTCTATTATGCTTTTATTGCTGATGTAAGCTTGGATCGGGTGAAAGGTGGGATAACCCAAAAGAGAACTGAAGGACACTTCTCTTCACACTGTTCTGACAGAGAGCTCCCACAAGATTCACTGCTGGCTGGGAAATGCCTAGGACTTGCTTTTGTAGACCTGAGAACTGCACACAGTCCCTTGGCACAGGATTTAGGTCAGTACTCACATGCCACAGGATCATCATCTGCCTCCTTCCGATATCCACCAGGCACTCTTCTGATCCACAATACCAGAGGACAGCTGGTTACTCTTCTCCCCAACTTCCACTGGGTACACTTCAGTGAGCTCTTCAGACAGTAAGAAAATCCCAGATTTTGGAAGTAGGCCCCCTAGCTTAGACTGCAACTAGGACCTCCATAACCTTTAAACAGCATCTCCAGCAGACTGTCCTAAGGGGCAGGGTCCCTTCACCAGGGGACTCATTTTGCAGGACAGGACCCAGGATCCACACACTCCAGGCTTCAGACTAACATTAGTGTAATGGTGATCAGGGGGAAGAATGCTCCTTTCATTGGTGGTCAGTGGGAAGAATGTCCCTTTCATTGGTGGTCTGTACGAAGAATGCTCCTTACATTGGTAGTCAGTGGGAAGAATGCTCCCTACATTGGTGATTAGTGGGAAGAAAGCTCCCTACATTGGTGATCAGTGGGAAGAATGCTCCCTACATTGGTGATCAGTGGGAAGAATGTTCTCTACATTGGTGGTCAGTGAGAAGGCTTCCTTCATTGGTGGCCAGTGAGAAGGCTTCCTTCATTGGTGGTCAGTGGGGAGAAGGCTTCCTACATTGGTGGTCAGTGGAAAGAATGCTTCCTACATTGATGATCAGTGGGAAGAATGCTCCCTACGTTGGTGGTCAGTGGGAAGAATGCCCCTTACATTTGCGACCAACGGGAAGAATGCTCCCTTCATTGGTCGTCAGTGGGAAGAATGCCCCTTTCATTGGCAATCAGTGGGAAGAATGCTCCTTACATTGGTGATCAGTGGGGAGAAGGCTTCCTACATTGGTGGACAGTGGGAAGAATGCCCCTTACATTGGTGATCAGTGGGAAGAATGTTCCTTACATTAGTAGTCAGTAGGAAGAATGATCCCTACATTGGTGATAGGTAGGAAGAATGCTCCCTACCTTGGTGGTCAGTGGGGAGAAGGCTTCCTACATTGGTGGTCAGTGGGTGGAACGCTTCCTACATTAGTGGTCAGTGGGAAGAATGCCCCTTACATTGGTGATCATTGGGAAGAACACCCCCTACATTTGCGATCAGTGGGAAGAATGCTCCCTACATTGGTGGTCCGTGGGAAGAATGCCCCTTGCATTGGTAGTCAGTGGGAAGAATGTTCCTTACATTGGTGATCAGTGGGTAGAATGCTCCTTTCACTGGTGGCCAGTGGGAAGAATGCCCCTTTCATTGGCGATCAGTGGGAAGAATGCTCCTTACATTGGTAGTCAATGGCAAGAATGCTCCCTACATTGGTGATCAGTGGGGGGAAGGCTTTCTACATTGGTGGTCAATGGAGAGAAGGCTTCCTACATTGGTGGTCAGTGTGCTCTCATGTAGACTTGTAGTGGGGAGGGGGGTTGTTTGACTGGGTCTGTTAGATTATGGACAGCACTGGGCATTGTGGTCAAACTCTGGTACCTATTGGACTGCTCATATTTAGACACTCTTCAGGACAGGGAAGTAGAGCCAGGGCTATGAATGTGGAGGGTGGTACAATGCCGCCTGATTATTTCAATGGCTTCCACAGGTTTTCCGCCTAACCCCAACACCAATATGGCTCCTGCAGATCGGAACGTACCCTGCAACCTGTGCCCAGCTGCTATATTGAGATTTTAGCTTATTATAAGACCTCATTTTCTGAGGATCATGTCCTAATAGAAAAAAATATAATATAAAAAATCTATATAATATAATAAAATAAATACAAATCTTCATTTTGGGAGATGTCCACTTAGACCTCACCAAGACTCTGGGACAGAAAATCAGGTGGAATTTCTCCAATGGGGACACAGAAAGCAACAAGAACCTGACAAACATTTTGGATGTAATTCCACTGCAACCAACACAGTTCTCCATCTGCCACCAGTCTGCTGAATGGACAATAAAAGAGAAGCAGCACAATGATGAAGATACCTCCTGACCCTCTCATCCTATTGACTTCTATTATTAGATTGACAGGACGTCACAATGCACCCCCCACAACTGCCTCACACTGCTGTCCATCCAAGATTCAAGTCCTTATACTAGCTATATTTAACCCCTTCAGATCCGCGCTATTGCCGAAGTACGGCTCCAGTGCGGATCTGAATTTACAGGACGACGACCATGGACGTTGTCCCCTGTGCATGCTCCCATGCGCTCACAGGCGGCATGGGCGTGCCCGCGGGTCGGGCGGACTCGATGTCCGCTCGTGACCCGTGATCGCCTGACAGAGCTGCAGAACGGGGAACCGCCGATATAAACACGGCGGTTCTCCGTTCTTTGAAGGGGGGCATGACAGGTCTACTGATCCCTGTGATCGGGATCAGTGAGATCTGTTATGTCCTGGCCAGCCCATCCCCCACATAGTTAGAACACAATGAGGGAACACAGTTAACCCCTTCACTGACCCCTTAGTGTTAACCCCTTCACTGCCAATGACATTTATACAGTAATCAGTGGCTATTCCAATTTCTGATCGCTGTATAAATGTCATTGGTCCCAAAAAAGCGTCAAAAATGTCCGACATGTCCGCTGCAATATCGCCGTCACGATAGAAATCGCAGATCGCCGCCATTACTAGTAAAAAAAATTAAATAAATAAAAACGCCATAAATCAATTACCATAGTTTGTAGACGCGATAACTTTTGCACAAACTAATCAATATACGCCAATTGCAATTTTTTTTTCAACAACATTATGTAGAAGAATATATATTGGCCAAACCTGGAGCTTGGCTTTAAAAATGCAACTCATGAATTTTCAGTGCATAACTGGATTCAATGGTGATCTTTTAGATATGCCTGGAGTCCAGCTTTATAATTCTGAGATTGGAACAGATAATAAAATAGCAAAACTGCCAAAACACAGGGGAGACGAGGATCAATGTTCACATCCAGGGACTTTTTACAGGGATAAATTTCCAAACACGGGACTGTCCACAGAAATCCGTTACAGTTCGCAAATACTTCCTGGACTCGTAGCCAGTTCTTTGGTCCAAAGATCCTCTATTCAGAAGATCATTTGAAATGATACAGAAATGATACTGAGAATACACATGGCCATGGTGCAGATAATATTAAATAGTGCCACGGGGTATGGGCAATGAGCATGCACAGTGTTTATGATCATTTCATCAGTTGGCAATGTGAATAGAGCAAATTTCTATCAAAAACAGAAAATATTGAAACATTTTGCTACCTTGACTCAAATAGAAAATAAATATAATATAAAAAATATATATAATGTAGCCATTGCCCCCTTGGGGGTTGCTGAAAGTTGTGGTTCACCTGATCACACTGCCCTCAGTCACACTTTTTCCTCACATCCGGAGTCACAGAACTGGCTGGTACTTTGTTTTTGTGTTTTAATTAGGGGATTGAACTTGGATAGGGTAGGGATGATTATGGGATGCCCATGGATCAACAGTTCTTTTATGGGACCTCTATATACAGTATCTCACAAAAGTGAGTACACCCCTCACATTTTTGTAAATATTTTATTCTATCTTTTCATGTGACAACACTGAAGAAATGACACTTTGCTACAATGTAAAGTAGTGAGTGTACAGCTTGTATAACAGTGTAAATTTGCTGTCCCCTCCAAATAACTCAACACACAGCCATTAATGTCTAAACCGCTGGCAACAAAAGTGAGTACACCCCTAAGTGAAAATGTCCAAATTGGGCCCAAAGTGTCAATATTTTGTGTGGCCACCATTATTTTCCAGCACTGCCTTAACCCTCTTGGGCATGGAGTTCACCAGAGCTTCAAAGGTTGCCACTCGAGTCCTCTTCCACTCCTCCATGATGACATCACAGAGCTGGTGGATGTTAGAGACTTTGCGCTACTCCACCTTCCGTTTGAGGATTCCCCACAGATGCTTAATAAGGTTTAGGTCTGGAGACATGCTTGGCCAGTCCATCACCTTTACCCTCAGCTTATTTAGCAAGGCAATGGTTGTCTTGGAGGTGTGTTTGGGGTCGTTATCATGTTGGAATACTGCCCTGCGGCCCAGTCTTCGAAGGGAAGGGATCATGCTTTGCTTCAGTATGTCACAGTACATGTTGGCATTCATAGTTCCCACAATGAACTGTAACTCCCCAGTGCCGGCAGCCCAAGACCATGACACTCCTACCACCATGCTTGACTGTAGGCAAGACACACTTGTCTTTGTACTACTCATCTGGTTGCTGCAACACATGCTTGACACCATCTGAACCAAATAAGTTTATCTTGGTCTCATCAGACCACAGGATTTTTATGTCCTTAGTCTGCTTGTCTTCAGCAAACTGTTTGCGGGCTTTCTTGTGCAACATCTTTAGAAGAGGCTCCCTTCTGGGACAACAGCCATGCAGACCAATTTGATGCGGTGCGTGGCGTATGGTCTGAGCACTGACAGGCTGACCCCCCATCCCTTCAACCTCTGCAGCACTGCTAGCAGCACTCATACGTCTATTTCCCAAGGACAACCTCTGGATATGACGCTGAGCACGTGCACTCTACCTCTTTGGTCGACCATGGCGAGGCCTGTTCTGAGTGGAACTTGTCCTGTTAAACTGCTGTATGGTCTTGACCACCGTGCTGCAGCTCAGTTTCAGGGTTTTGTAGAGAAACAATTATTTTTTTCAGATCATCAGAGAGTTCTGTGCCATGAGGTGCCATGTTGAACTTCCAGTGACCAGTATGAGAGAGTGAGAGCGATAGCACCAAATTTAACACACCTGCTCCCCATTCACACCTGAGACCTTGTAACACTAACAAGTCACATGACACTGGGGAGGGAAAATGGATAATTGGGCCCATTTTGGACATTTTCACTTAGGGGTGTACTCACTTTTGTTGCCAGCAGTTTAGACGTTAATGGCTGTGTGTTGAGTTATTTTGAGAGGACATCTAATTTACACTGTTATACAAGCTGTACACTCACTACTTTACATTGTAACAAAGTGAAATGTCTTCAGTGTTGTCACATGAAAAGGTATAATAAAATATTTATAAAAATGTGAGGGGTGTACTCACTTTTGTGAGATACTGTACATCTCAGTATATACACTTCTCCTTCTCCACTCCAGCACAAACACTTGCTGTACAGTTTCCTCCTCTTCACTCCAGCACAAACTTGGTTCTGGCCTAGCTAACACATGGTGAGGCCTGCAGTTCTGTTAGCAGGACCTCCGGACCACCCATTACAGGCAGTTACAGTTGACCCCCAAAGTGTAGCAAACTACAAATGTTCTAGCTAGTGCGATGGACTACAACTCCCAGCCCATCCTCTTACAGGCCCTGCCAGCCCTCCTGGCTGCAACAGCCCTCTTCACTGCCACAGTGACACCACAGTCCCAGCTGCCTCGTGTACCTTTCCCAGACTGTCTCTCACCCCAATCTGCTCCAGGGTACCTCTTCAAGCTTTCCAGGGAGTGCATCACTCACCGACGCCTGTCACTTGTAGTTCCTCTCCTGGAGATCTCTCCGATAGTGCTCTCTAACCTGCTGTCCTCTTCCGCATTCTCTCTCCTTGCCTCTCCACTAGGATCTCACTCCTCTCAGCTGCACCCAAGCTCTCCCAGGACAAGGTCACCCCCCTCATGGCCCTGACAGTTTACGCAATATTCCATCCCCATCTCTTCCACCCAAACTCTCCCCCCAGGCTGGGCTGACCCTGGGTATTTTAGGAGGCCTGCCCCCTGCCAATCCAGATTGGGGATTGGTCAGGGCTCCCCAGAATATCCCAAATGTCTACACCTCCCCTCTCCTCCTCTCTTTCCAGAAAACTCCAAAAACTTCTGGAAAGAAGTGGGAGGTCCTGGTGACACCATCTGTGAATCTCCCAGCCCTACCCTGAGCCACTCCCAGCCCAGAATCAAAACAATCAGGCCTGCATATACATCAGGCCTGCCTAAATTTACCTCACCTAACACAAAAATTGAACTCTAAGCACCTATCTATGGTAAAGGGCGCTACACAAATATAATACATTTTTTTTTTAAATCTTCATTTTGGGGAGATTTCCACTTAGACCTCACCAAGACTCTGGGACAGAAAAGGAGGTGGAATTTCCCCAATGGGGACACATGAAGCAACAAAAACCTGACAAACATTTTGGATGGAGTTCCACTGCAACCAACCTAGTTCTTGTCCTGCCACCAGTGAGCTGAATGGACAATGAAAGAGAAGCAGCACAATGATGAAGATACCTCCTGACCCTCTCCTCCTGTATATCTGTCTGGAGCTTGGCAACTCATGAATTTTCAATGCATAACTGGATCTCATTGGTGATCTTTTATATATGGCTGGAGTCCAGCTTTATAATTCTGAGATTTGAACAGATAATACAATTGCAAAACTGCCAAAACATGGGGGAGATGAGGATCAATGTTCACATCCAAGGACTGTTTACAGGGATACATTTCCAATCACGGGACTGTCCATAGAAATCCGTTACAGCTTGCAAATACTTCCTTAAAGCGGTAGTAAACTCATCCATTTAACAGTTTAAAAATCAGTTACATTTCCGGCACGTGCCGGAAATGTAACATTCCAATTGGTTGTGCTCTAAACCAAACTGTCAAATCATCCAATGGCTGGTGTCATAGCTGATCACATGTGCAGCATCATGGCAGTTGTAGATTAAAAAGAGGCCAAGATGGCGGCTTCCTTGGCTGAAAATGATAGGCGGATTTACTACCACTTTAAATAGTGCCACGGGGTATGGGCAATGAGCATGCACAAAGTTTATGATCATTCGATCAGCTGACAATGTGAATAGAGCGAATCTCTATCAAAAACAGAAAATCCTGTTCCTATTGAAAAACTTTGCTACCTTGACTCAAAGTCACATCTTTCTTAACCAGTAGGCATCTGCAAATTAACATTTCCAGGCACAAGACCTGAAGGCACCGAAGGAAACATTAATTTCGGTTTCCCCATTTGACAGCTGGGAATGTGCACCAGTGTGCGCTCCTAGCAGTCAGATTGTGGTTCTTGATCATATGATCACCATGATAGTTAGGACCACCATCTCTCACACTTTAAGAGCACATAGAAAGGAATACAGTTAAAAAAAATTGCACATTTAAAAAAAATAAAAAAAGTCTTGTATTTAATTTGTTTTAGATTTATTCAATAATAATTAAATAAATAGTTAAATTAAAAAAATATAATAATTTTAATAAAATATAAGCATACACACACATATATATATATATATATATAATGTATGTACAGTATACAGTGGGACGTACAACAGGAGGAATTTTCCAATGTGGTTTAATAAAAGTAAAAGTATCGGTTGGAAACCATGTGCGAAAGACCTGGGGCAAGTTTCGTTCTTCAGAAGGTAAAAATACAGAAAATATGTCATGTTTGTTTCAAAAATGAGGAAACTGTTGTCAATAAAAAAAAAAGCCTGCAGTGATCACACCCCATGTTTTTTTCTGAAGAGGTGTTGAAAACTCCCCCACCACTCTGTCTACCTGATTATAGGTGTTGTATATTCACCCTCCAATGAGTACTCCCTTGTTGGGAATGAGGTCAATGCATTAAGATTTTATACAAACTACCAGCTGTATATAACTTGAAAGAAATTTCATTATAAGAAGTGAACATCCTCCAAAGATTTAATATGTACATTACTGATGGTGATTAGAGTTGAGCGAACACCTGGAAGTTCGGGTTCTGCTGGTCCGTCCGAACTTCGGGACAAAGTCCGGGTCCGGGTCCGGACGGAACCCGAACGATCGCACGGACTGCCTGGTCGTCTTGGGCTTGAAGGTCCACAAGCGAGTTGAGATTAGTGGTAGTCATTACATGTATAATTTAGAAACCTCCTACAAGTGAAGAATATTACTTTAAAGAAAGTTCAATATATGTCGACCATCAAACATATTTTAGAATTACGTAACTGGAGTAAGGGTTGTTCCCTCATGAGTAACCTCCCACTTATATGTTGTGGATATTAGTCCATCTGTCTCACCACCCCCTCAAAAGTTGTGGAGAAGTCTTTTTTTGTACCCCACACTAGTGACGTCCGAAAAAAAAAATAACTGTTGTCAAAGGAGTAAAAACTTTGTTTGTACTGTAT
>BLSH010131890.1:0-13783 GCA_018402905.1 Glandirana rugosa | reverse complement strand
CAGGTGACAGGTACTCGGGTACTTTTATGGGCAGGTGACAGGTACTCGGGTACTTTGATGGACAGGTGACAGGTACTCGGGTACTTTGATGGACATGTGACAGGTACTCGGGTACTTTGATGGACAGGTGACAGGTACTCAGGTACTTTGATGGACAGGTGACAGGTACTCTGATAGACAGGTGACAGGTACTTTGATGGACAGGTGACAGGTACTCTGATGGGCTGTGACAGGTACTTTGATGGGGTGGTGACAGGTCCTCTTTATTGGAAGGGGGGGCAATCAGTGTGCTTGGTGCTGACAGTAAGCGGTAACAAGCTGTTACCGCTATCTCCTCCTCACACACGATCGGTGTGTGAAGAGGAGAACCCGGTAACAGCTCGTTACCGCGGATTCCCGTAATTTTGTGACTGGCTGTGGTTGGACACAGCCGGTCACGTGGTAAAGAGCCAATATTATTGGCTCTTTACCGTGATCGGGGTTGGGCTTTGTCCGAGGGACAAGCCCGTCCCCCGATCGCCGCGATGCGCGCCCCCGGGGGCACGCACGAGCGGCGTGCACGCCGCTCTGTCAGTTTTGTTGTTAGTGACCGGCTGTGATAGGACACAGCCGGTCACGTGGTAAAGAGGCAATTTTATTGGCTCTTTACCCCCATCACGGAAGGCCGGGGTCCCGAGGGACACGGCCGGTCCCCGATCGCCGCGATGCGGGCCCCTGGGGGCCCGCAAAGCGGCGAAAACAAGTGGACGCCATATGACGTCCACTTAGGATGGGGAGTGCACCTTGCCGACGTATATTTACTATACGCCGGTAAGGAAGTGGTTAATCCTTAATCTGCCACTTAACAAAAGTATTAAATTACTAACCCCTCATCTGCCACAGAAAATATATTTTACCCCCCCCCCCCACCTGTAACTTAACAAAAATATTGCATTAATAACCTTTCACCTGCCACTTAAAGAAGAATAACCCCTAATGGGTTTTACTTCCTCTTTATTACCTTGCAATGTAAAAGCATAATGGACTAGTATGCATCGCATATTAGCTAATTATGTGCCACTTACCTGCATTGGAAGCCCATGATGTCCCCACTCTAGGCCGCATCCATCTTCTGCCCCTCTTCCTTCCAGGGGGCTGCGGACTCCGGCTCTGTGACTGGCCAGAGTTGAGTGACATCACTCCTGCGCATGCGCATGGGAGCCGTCAATCTCGGGGAGGGTACGGCACGGAGCCCGTTTCTTCACTGCCCGATGACGTGGGCACATCACAGTACACTGCATATCTCCTAAACCGTGCAGGTTTGGGAGATATGCAGGGAACCTACAGGTAAGTCTTATTATAGGCTTACCTGTAGGTTAAAGTGTTTGTCAAGGGTTGACAATCACTTTAATGAATGTATTATATTAGCAAAATTCCTAAGTAGTGCCATCTAGTGGCCAAATACAGTATTTTCCATTTACATCCATAAAAACATTCATCAGCACAGGATCTTGCCTAATAGCATGACTTTTTTTTGCCCCATGTACATTCACCTTCAGGCATCTCCACTAGTGTGACTCCAAAGTCATGCAATTTAGAGTGCGACTTTGATGCGACTTTAAGCACAACTTTGATCCAACTTTACACTCTCTGGATCAAAGTCGCATCAAAATAGTGCAGACACCTTTCCAAAGTCGCTGCAGCTTTAAGTTGCATAGACTGGAACGAGTGCCATTGACATTGATGGGCTGTTACTTATCGTGCGACTTTACGTGCCCAAAGTCGCATGACAAGACACACTAGTGGAAATTGAGCTGGAGATTTGCTATGCAAGTTTTTTTATTCACCCCTATGTAAATAAAACACGTAAAAAGCAAGTAAACAGGTAAGCAGCAGCTTTTATCTTTTTTTTTTTTCAGTAAGAACTGATTTAGCCGTGAGTCTAAATCTGATGCTCCTCTGAAGAGTGATTCGCTTTTCAGAGGTGGTTGACAGGCGGTGAGGAGGCTATGCAATGCCTGTATTAACCCCATATTGCCACCAAACACGCCGCAACCGCGCCATGGTGGTTGGGAAGCAATTGCTGTGGTTCTCCATTTGCTTGGTGGGCTTGCCGTCTGCTGGTCCTGTTAGATAGTTTTTGCTGTGACCGCAAAGGATCACCACTGCAGCATGTAAAGAGCCCCGCCCACTGCCATTGCAGATGAAGGAGGGGCCACAATTCCAAACTCAGCCTTATGCTATGTGAACAGGGACATGTAACCAATATAAAGTACAGTGAGGGAAAAAAGTATTTGATCCCCTGCTGATTTTGTATGTTTGCCTACTGACAAAGAAATGATCAGTATATAATTTTAATGGTCGGTTTATTTTAACAGTGAGAGACAGAATAACAACAAAAAATCCAGAAAAATGCATTTCAAAAAAGTTATAAATTGATTTCAATTTTAATGAGTGAAATAAGTATTTGATCCCCTATCAATCAGCAAGATTTCTGCCTCCCAGGTGTCTTCTATACAGATAATGAGCTGAGATTAGGAGTACTTTCTTATAGGGAGTGCTCCTAATCTCAGCTTGTTATCTGTATAAAAGACACCTGTCCACAGAAGCAATCAATCAGATTCCAATCCCTCCACCATGGCCAAGACCAAAGAGCTGTCCAAGGATGTCAGGGACACGACTGTAGACCTACACAAGGCTGGAATGGGCTACAAGACCATCACCAAGCAACTTGGTTAGAGGGTGACAACAGTTTCATTCACAAATGGAAGAAACACAAAATAACTGTCAGTCTCCCTCGGTTTGGGGCTCCATGCAAGATCTCACCTCGTGGAGTTTCAATGATGAGAACGGTGAGGAATCAACTCAGAACTACGCGGGAGAGTCTTGTCAATGATCTCAGGGCAGCTGGGACCATAGTCACCAAGAAAATAATTGGTAACACTACGCCGTGAAGGACTGAAATTCTGCAGCACCCGCAAGGTCCCCCTGCTCAGGAAAGCTCATGTACAGCCCATCTGAAGTTTGCTAATGAACATCTGAATGATTCAGAAGAGATCTGGGTGAAAGTGCTGTGGTCAGATGAGACCAAAATTGAGCTCTTTGGCATCAACTCAACTCGCTGTGCTTGGAGGAGGAGGAATGCTGCCCATGACCCCAAGAACACCATCCCCACCGTCAAACATGGTGGTGGAAACTTTATGCTTTGGGGTGTTTTTCTGCTAAGGGGACAGGACAACTTCACCGCATCAAAGGGACAATGGACGGAACCATGGACCGTCAAATCTTGGGTGAGAACCTCCTTCCCTCAGCCAGGGCATTGAAAATGGGTCGTGGATGAGTATTCCAGCATAACAAAGACCCAAAAAACACGGCCAAGGCAACAAAGGAGTGGTTCAAGAAGAAGCACATTGATGTCGTAAAGTGGCCTAGCCAGTCTTAAGACCTTAATCCCATAGAAAATATGTGCAGGGAGCTGAAGGTTCGAGTCACCAAATGTCAGCCTCGAAACCTTAAAGACTTAAGCCTCGTACACACGGGACGACGATTGTACTTACGATTGTCTCAAATCAAATGTTGGATAATGTAACTTGCATACTGACTGCACTACACGATTGCACGACCACAGAAAGAACGTCCAGGTGCATGTAATTAGCATCCGGCCGTTCCTGACTTCTGAGCATGCGTGTTTTGCACAATACAACTTGTTGTACCAACTTACAACTGTACACACGATACAACGGTCGTATGGGCGCTTGTTGTTACGACCAAGTTTTCTAGTCTGCTCATACAACTCCCCTTGTACGACTGTCGTATGTCAGCTGTTCTATTCGCGCATACGAGCTATCGATTTCGCATACAACGGTCGTTCATACGACCTGTTGTATACGATCGTCGTCCCGTGTGTACGAGGCTTTAGAGAAGATCTGCAAAGAGGAGTGGGACAAAATCCCTTCTGAGATGTCTGCATACCTGGTGGCCAACTACAAGAAACGTCTGACCTCTGTGATTGCCAACAAGGGTTTTGCAACCAAGTACTAAGTCATGTTTTGCGAAGGCGTCAAATACTTATTTCACTCATTAAAATGCAAATAAGTTTATAACTTTTTTGAAATGCGTTTTTCTGGATATTTGTGTTGTTATTCCGTCTCTCACTGTTAAAATAAACCGACCATTACAATTATAGACTGATCATTTCTTTGTTAGTGGGCAAAACCAGCAGGGGATTAAATACTTTTTCCCTCACTGTATGCGCTATCCTAATTTGGCTGCAAAAGTGGAAATACACTTTAGAATTCCTGCAATATGGAGAAGGATTGCAGTCTAGGAAAGAGGTATTCCATTGGCTTCAGCAGGTAGTAGTGGGTTCCGGTAGTGCACATGGGGTGGGGGCGTACAGGAACTGAATGCATGGTATCATTTGTATGAGCTTATAGGTATGCGGCTTTGATAACAAACCATAACAATTATACATGTTACAGCTTACTATTCTATTTATCAAAGAGTCAACCAAAATGTGTCCAAAAAATTCTTTCACCCCATTTATCAAGCCAAATTAGCCCAGGATTCACCCAAAATTCACACAGTAAAAATTACATTTCCTAAAATTCGGCAATATTTGTTCTGTAACAGGAATTTGAAATTTTTGTACTTAAAGGCACACAGGATTCAGAGACAATTACGTTCTACTGCCACCTACAGGAGCATTTAGACCATATCCTCCAGTAGAGGGCAGTATAAGCCAATAGTGTTCTTCCATTGAGAGACAATTGGGTTGTACCGCCGCTTACAGGAGGATAAGGTCCAAGTCCTATATGTATGAAGAGGGTGAATGTTACCGGTCCTGAACATTCAACTGACAATCATTTTTAAGGCCTCATACACGTATTGAAAAAACGAGCTGTAACGTCAGGACCGACGCCTGGAAAAAAATCTGCGCTAAAAACGCAATTTCATCAGCGTTTTGCATTAGCGTTAATGTGCGTTATTGAGCGTCAGCGCTACATCGCGTTTTGTTTGAAAAGACATCCCTCTGCTATTTTTGGACCTGAAAATGCTGGAGCTTAACGTCGCTGCAGCTGGCTCAGAGTCAAAAACGCTCTAGCGTTGCAACTTCAGAGCGCGCTGGTGGTGGGTTCTGCTTGCAGATTACAAACGCCGACGCCATCTACAGCTCAAAAACGTCAGTGTGTGTATGGGGCCATTGAATAACATGGAGATGCGTTTTTAAGCTGCAAAAAAACGCAGCTGTAAAAACGTCCGTGTGTATGAGGCCTTAAAATTATTGAATACATCTCCTTTTTTGCTATTTTATCACTGGGACTTGTAGTCCCATTTGGTTGTGTGCTGCCATCCAGACACTGAGACTGCTGGGACTTGTAGTCCCATTTGGTTGTGTGCTGCCATCCAGACACTGAGACTGCTGGGACTTGTAGTCCCATTTGGTTGTATGCTGCCATCCAGACACTGAGACTGCTGGGACTTGTAGCCCCATTTGGTTGTGTGCTGCCATCTAGACACTGAGACACTTGTAGTCCCATTTGGTTGTATGCTGCCATCTAGACACTGAGACTGCTGGGACTTGTTGTGCCATTTGGTTGTATGCTGCCATCTAGACACTGAGACTGCTGGGACTTGTAGTCCCATTTGGTTGTGTGCTGCCTTCTGGATACTGGGACTTGTAAAGTGTATTTACTTATGCTGCCATCTGGACACTGGGACTTGTAGTTCTGTATTGGCTGTGTGCTACTATTTTAACATTGGGGCTGCTGGGACTTGTAGTCTTGTTTGGCTGCATGCTGCTATATGGACAGTAGCCCTACATTTACTGTATGCTGCCATCTGCACACTGGGATTGCTGGGACTTGTAGTCATGTATTTGCTGTATGCTGCCATCTGAACACTGGAATTGCTGGGACTTGTAGTCTTGTATTTGATGTATGCTGCCATCTGGTCACTGGGACTGCTGGGACTTATAGTCTTGTATTTGATGTATGCTGCCATCTGAACACTGGAATTGCTGGGACTTGTAGTCTTGTATTTGATGTATGCTGCCATCTGGTCACCGGGACTGCTGGGACTTATAGTCTTGTATTTGATGTATGCTGCCATCTGGTCACTGGGACTGCTGGGACTTGTAGCTCACTATTGCCTGCATGTTGCTATATGGTCAGTAGTCCTGAATTTTCTGTATGCTGCCATCTAGACACTGGGACTGCTGGGACTTGCAGTCCTGTTTGGCTGTGTGGCCATCTGGACACTGAGATTGCTGGTTGTCAGGCTGGCGGTTAGGTGACCCGACCTCGTGGTCAGTCGGGTCACCTGCACCAAGTCCCCCCCCCCCCCCCCGGGCTGTCGGTCGGTAATCCAGCCCCGCACTAACCCCCATCTATGTCGTGGGTGGGCAAGGCCCCTACGGGTGACGGCTTCTATCGCATCTCCTCCTCCTCTGCATCACAGTGGTTTGCGCCATGCATCTCCCCCCTCCTCCTCCTCGATGTCATTTCAGCCAATCGGATGACGGGTCTCAGGACCCGCTTCCCGATTGAATGGGAGGAGAATCAGTGTGGCAATAGCGAATATTAATTTGCTGTTGTCACACAAGTGGGTTTGCTTGGGGCCCACCCTTTTTTGGAGCCTATCGGAGCCTCTGGCTCCAATCATGTGCTTCAAAAAAACAACCCCATTGGAATCCATGCATCCGGCACCCCACATGCAGACTAGGGGACCGGATGCAAGGATGGGGGGGCAGTGCCCCTTGCGCACCTTATGGACAGGACGCCGCTGGTGTAATCGTTGCTGGAGTTGGTGTGCCCCCCTGGATTTCAGCTTTGGATCTTTGAGCGACACTTACCTGTCTCCTCCATGCTACCCCCTTCTGGCCTATTGTGCCCTGACACCCCTCAATAACCCCCCCAAAAGTCAGGTCCTGTGTGCTCTCTCTCTCTGCGCTCCATGTCCATCATGTTTTACAGACACGTCGCTGTCACATCATATAACCGTCCACACTGACATCATGGGCTGATTGGAATCTGGAAATTCCCTGAAGAGTGAAAGAAAAAAAAAATCATCACTACGACTTTTACTATAGATTTCCTGTAATCACCATTGAAGATAAACCGATGCCGGGCCGGCACCCTGCGGGGTAAAAGAATGCACCGCTGACACTGCAGGTACCTTCCCCGACCATCCCCACAGTCATGGATTGTGTTCCAATAAATATTCCAATTCCAGGAAATGTGTATATATCTATATATAAAGGGTATATATACTGTATATATATATATATATATAGAGGAAGAGCTGAGACAAGTCTGGGTTTTGTTTTGCTGAACATTTAATTTTCCTCCAAAGCTCCGCGCAGCACCGGCACAAACCACAGACAACCTCACCGCTGCTGGCCGGGACATTTCTGTACCTGGTATCTGTGCCTAAAGGGTTGTTCACAACAGAGAGCATTACACACGCTACCTATCCCCAGCTCACCTCCCCTACTTCAGGAAAAATACCCTATTTTGGCCACTAGATGGTGCAGACGAGCATAGGAAATGTTAGACCAAAATTTTGCAACCTTTATTCGCTTACTGCAAAATCTCAAGACCCCCCCCCAGTCTACAGTGTACAAACTTTAATGTTACTTATCAATGGGACACCTGAGCCTGGGACAATGTACACAACCACCCTGATGACATTAACTTCACATCAGAGTCTCCCCATTTATATCAGAGGCCCCCCTTTCACATTAGAAGCCCCCCTTCTCATCAGAAGCCCCCCTTTCACATTAGAAGCCCCCCTTCTCATCAGAAGCCCCCCTTTCACATTAAAGTCCCCCTTCTCATCACAGGCCCCCCCTTTACATTAGAGACCCCCCCCATCACATCAGAGTCCCCCCTTGTCGACTTCAGACTGGGGGGGGGGGCTTGGGATTTTTTTTTTGCACACTATGGCGCCATCTAGTGACCACAATCTGCTATTTTTCCAGAAGTACCTCAATAAGGAAAAATACCATAACATGACCAGTAGCTGATGATTATCAGAACCAATCATGTTAGACAAAATACAGTGCCTTGAAAAAGTATTCATACCCCTTAAAATTGTCCACATTTTGTCATGTTACAACCAAAAGTGTAAATTTATTTTATTGGGATTTCATGTGATAGACCTATGTGAAAAGTGTGGGGTAGTTTTGTATGGAGCCCCCCTGAGTCAATACTTTGTAGAACCTCCTTTCCTGTAATTACATCTGCAAGGCTTTTTGGGGAGGTCTCTACCAGCTTTGCACATCCAGAGAGGACATTTTTGCCCATTCTTCTGTGCAAAATATCTCAAGCTCTGTCAGATTGGATGGAGAGCGTCTGTGAACAGCAATTTTCAAGTCCTGCCACAGATTCTCAATTGGATTTGGGTCTGGACGTTGACTGGGCCATTCTAACACATGAATATGCTTTGATTTAAACCATTCCATTGTAGCTCTGGCTGTATGTTTAGTGTCGTTGTCCTGCTGGAAGGTGAACCTTCCCCCAGTCTCAAGTCTTTTTCAGACTCTATCAGGTTTTCTTCTAAGATTGCCCTGTATTTGGCTCCATCCATGTTCTCATCAACTCTGATCGGCTTCCCTGTCCCTGCTGAAGAAAAGCATCCCCACAACATGAAGCTGCTGCCACCACCATGTTTCACAGTGGGGATGGTGTGTGCAAGGTGATGTGCAGTGTTTGTTTTCCACCACACATAGCGTTTTGCTTTTAGCCCAAAACTGTAAATGTTGGTCTCATCTGACCAGAGCACCTTCTTCCACATGTTTGCTGTGTCCCCCACATGGCTTCTCACAAACTGCAAACGGGACTTCTTATGGCTTTCTTTCAGCAACGGCTTTCTTCTTGCCACTCTTCCATAAAGGTCAGATTTGTGGAGAGCACGACTAATAGTTGTCCTGTGGACAGATTCTCCCTCCTGAGCTGTGGATCTCTGCAGCTCCTCCAGAGTTACCATGGGCCTCTTGGCTGCTTCTCTGATTAATGCTCTCCTTGCCCGGCCTGTCAGTTTAGGTGGACGGCCATGTCTTGGTAGGTTTGCAGTTGTGCCATACTCTTTCCATTATCAGATGATGGATTGAACAGAGCTCCGTGAGATGTTCAAGGCTTGGGATTTTTTTTTATAACCTAACCCTGCTTTAAACTTCTCCACAACTTTATCCCTGACCTGTCTGGTGTGTTCCTTGTCAAAAAATCAAATTGCCCAATCTGGATCTACTACAATGGAACTACTACCTAATAATAATATGACCATAAGTTATAATTAAGGCCAAATCTGCTGCATCACTGGTTGAAGACATCCAAACAGTGTGAACCAAAAGCCAAAGACCATAAATCAAAAGAAAAAAGCCCCTGAGGTGGGGGGGGAAAGAAGGGACTAACCCCATCTCCTCAGAGAAAAGCGGCCAATAAGGTCACAAAGCAGCAAAAGAGGTCAAGTTTAAATAAAATAAATAATTTTATTAGAATACAAAAATGAATTAAATGTAATAATGAAAGGAAAACAGGTAGGGGATCAGGGAGAGACTAAACCTTCAATAATAAAATAAATGATGACAACGTTGTCTCAATCAGGGAGGGGGGTAGCAGCTGCTCATGCATCTCACCATTCATGACCACAGACACACTTACAAAATGAACCAAAAAGAAGGGCTACAATGTAAAAGGTGCTATCCGGGTATGGGATGCAGCTGAGCTGGGAAGGACGGTCTGAAACAAAGGTGATAAGATGATATGTGACAATTGACCATAAAGTTCCTCAGTAGCAGGAGTGGTGGAACCCTATAGGAATGTAGGGACCAGATGGCTGATTGAGTATAGCACAGTCAAATGCATTATCTCACTATTTGCTGAAGAAAGGTCGGAGAGATTTGCAGCATTCAATCATACCCTGCTTAGCTAAACAAATCAGCGATCAAAGAAGGGAACTGTACAAAGTTCTCCTGGGAGTACAAGCCCGGGGCTCACTGTGGATATGGTAAGCATTAATAGACAAAGTCAAAAAATGGAATTGCCTCACCGGATGGGTCGTTTTCTCCGGAGCTACGCTCCTAGGTAGTCATGCAGCAATGGCAGCTTCGGACCGTGGTGGGCTTCTCTGTGTTTCCCGGGCAGGTACAAGCATGAACGGGGTTGTCCAATGAGGATCAGCTGAGATGGATGGTCATGATGGACGTCACAAAAGTCCGGAAATCTTCAGACACCAGGCAGCTTCCGCCCTTTCTCACTCCCCTCCCACGTCACGTGCGTGATGACGCACCGCTGACGCGTTTCATTGGCTAGACGCCAATTTCATCAGAGCTGGAAATCTCTCCGACCTTTCTTCAGCAAATAGTGAGATAATGCATTTGACTGTGCTATACTCAATCAGCCATCTGGTCCCTACATTCCTATAGGGTTCCACCACTCCTGCTACCGAGGAACTTTATGGTCAATTGTCACATATCATCTTATCACCTTTGTTTCAGACTTCCGTCCTTCCCAGCTCAGCTGTATCCCATACCCGGATAGCACCTTTTACATTGTAGCCCTTCTTTTTGGTTTATTTTGTAAGTGTGTCTGTGGTCATGAATGGTGAGATGCATGAGCAGCTGCTACCCCCCTCCCTGATTGAGACAACGTTGTCATCATTTATTTTATTATTGGAGGTTTAGTCTCTCCCTGATCCCCTACCTGTTTTCCTTTCATTATTACATTTAATTCATTTTTGTATTCTAATAAAATGATTTATTTTATTTAAACTTGACCTCTTTTGCTGCTTTGTGACCTTATTGGCCGCTTTTCTCTGAGGAGATGGGGTTAGTCCCTTCTTTCCCCCCCACCTCAGGGGCTTTTTTCTTTTGATTTCTGGTGTGTTCATTGGCCTTCATGATGCTGTTTGTTCACTATGGTTCTCTAACAAACCTCTGACAGCTTCATAGAACAGCTGTATTTATACTGAGATTAAATTACACACAGGTGAACTCTATTTACTAATTAGGAGACTTCTGTAGGCAATTGGTTGGGAGTAAAGGGGGCTGAATACAAATGCACCCCACACTTTTCAGATATTTATTTTTAAAACATTATGAAAACCATTCATCATTTTCCTTCCACTTCACAATTATGTGCCACTTTGTGTCGGTCCATCACATAAAATCCCAATAAAATACATTTACTTTATTGGTTGTAAGATGACAAAATGTGTGAAATGTCAAGGGGTATGAATACTTTTTCCAGGCTCTGTATCTGTAATAATAATAGCAGGATATAATTGTGAGCTCCTATTACAGTAACAGCCTCTGATAAGGATATATTGTTATTATGACCCCCTATTACAGTAATAAGAGTACACTATGACGTCACATTACAGGAAGCACTCTGATAAGATTGTATTGTGGGATATTAATAATAATAATAATAATCCTTCTCCTGATAACAGAGCACACGAGCCGTGTAAACAGCGAATTCTCCCAGCATGAATCACCCGCCACGCCCACTCCTTCCCACCCCCTCGGCTCTCATTGGCCGCCCATTCACGATGAGCTCACCAGTTTCCGGGGGAGGGCGTGGCTTCCCCCACTCTATAAAACTCCTCAACTCCCCACGCGCTCTCATTCATTCGCTCTCGTTACTGAAAAGCCGTGCAAAGAGGCAAATCATGGTGACGTCACCACTGCCCACACCCGACATGGCGGTAGAGGAGGAATGCGGCATCTGTTACCTTGACTACGGCCAGGACCGGAGGCGGCGCTCGTTGGCCAGCTGCCGCCACGTGGTGTGCTCGGAGTGCCTGGAGCGCCTGGCGGCCAGAGGGGGGGAGGTCACGTGCCCCTTCTGCCGCGCGCCCTCCCCGCTGCCTAGCGACGAGGAGGAGGAGAGTGGGGCGGCGGTGAAGGGTCCCTTCAAGTGGCTGAAGAGGCTGTGCAAGAAGACGAGGGCGGGGTCTCGCCGCAGAGGTAAGCCACGAAGGGGCGTGGTCATGGGGTTGATTGACAGGCAGGGGCTGCTCTGTAATTTGCCGTAAGGGTGTGATTTCATGATTGACAGCTGTCATTTCTACAATGTAAATGTTCTACTTGGCTGCTTAGCACCTAGAAGAGTACTGGGATTTAACACTGGGCCGGTTTCCATGGGCTAGAGTAGGCTTCGTTGCTATGGGTTAGAGCAGGCTGGTTGCCATGGGTTACAGTAAGGTAGTTGTCATTGTTTTGGTTGCTATGGTTTAGCGCGGGCTGGTTGCCATGGGTTGGAGTGCTATGGGTTAGGATAGGCTGGTTGCCATGGATTAGACTGGTTTGGTTGCTATGTGATAGAGTGGGCTGGTTGCTGTGGGTTAAAGTGGGCTGGTTGCCATGGCTTTGGTTGCTATGGGTTAGAGCAGGCTGGTTGCCATGGGTTACAGTGAAATAGTTGCCATGGGTTTGTTTGCTATGGGTAAGAGTGGTTTGGTTGCTATGTGATAGAGCAGGCTGGTTGCTATGGGTAAGAGTGGTTTGGTTGCTATGGGTAAGAGTGGTTTGGTTGCTATGTGAGAGAGCAGGCTGGTTGCTATGGGTAAGAGTGGTTTGGTTGCTATGTGACAGAGCAGGCTGGTTGCTATGGGTAAGAGTGGTTTGGTTGCTATGTGATAGAGCAGGCTGGTTGCTATGGGTAAGAGTGGTTTGGTTGCTATGTGATAGAGCAGACTGGTTGCTATGGGTAAGAGTGGTTTGGTTGCTATGGATAAGAGTGGTTTGGTTGCTATGTGATAGAGCAGGCTGGTTGCTATGGGTAAGAGTGGGCTGGTTGCTATGGGTAAGAGTGGGCTGGTTGCTATGGGTAAGAGTGGGCTGGTTGCTGTGAATTAGAGCGGGCTGGTTTCCATGGCTTTAGTTGCCATGGGTTACAGCGGGCTGGTTTCCATTGGGTTGCTATGGATTAGTGTTTTAGGTGCTATGGGTTGGAGCGGGCTGGCAGACAGTGGATAGCCCTAAACAATGAAATCTAAATCCAGTCATTCAATGGAGTTGCTTGTAAAGTTTTCTTTTGCAGTGCAGTAACCCATGGCAACAAGTACTAGGTGTTTTTTGATTGGTTGCTGTGGGTTATTGGACTGTTACTACTTACAACCATAGCTCCACCAGCCCGATGAAAGCCTTAGCCTTAATTCCTGTACATGCTCTATTAAAAATGTAAATGTTTTTCCCCTGCAGTTTGATTTGCCAACTAATGACCTCATTTCTCTCCTCAGGATCTCTGGCAAATGAAGACTTGCGGGACTTGGCTATAATGAGTTCGTACTTCATGTGATTCCTCCACAAACCACAAAGCTGTTAGTCGTTTTGTCAGGGAGCTCCAAGCCAAGGTCTCCGGAATGCATGGAGCTGGAGAATCTGCTACTCCTGGGATTGACTGGATGATTAATGACGTCCAACCCTGACTTTGTCACTTTCACATGCTGGTGACTAAACAACTGGAAATGACATCCCAGACTGATAATGGAGAAGCCTCTTTGAGACGGTGAAAAGGTCACATAGCTTCTGAGTCGCCTGCTACTCATTAATGTGTCTAGGAGCAGCCTGGAATCCTTTTACTGGACTGCTTTCTTGCTGTGAAGTTCCTCATGTGTTGTATGGGACTTGGTAGAATTGCTGGACTTTACAATCATTGCAACACTGTCCTCAAACAGGTCAACTGGACCACCACAGCTCAAATACAAAGAGTATATTCCTTATGTAATGGAAGGCTCTCCTGGATGACAGAGGGGCTGCCATGGTGGACCTCCTAAAATGCTGTGGTTCTCGGCTGTTCTG
>BLSH010131889.1:156982-168440 GCA_018402905.1 Glandirana rugosa | reverse complement strand
GGCTCGCCGGCTGACATCGGGTCCGCCCGAGCCGCGGGCACACTCCCCAGGAGTGCGGCGGGTGCGCGCGCGCCACCTGGTGGCTGATTGCAGATCGCCGCTTATTTACTGTGATTCGCGCTCAGCGTCTCGAATGCCGCCGTGAAAACACGGCGCGCGGTCGGGAAGTAGTTAAAGTTTGCCACAAGCCACCTGGGAGACACACCAAACATGTGGAAGAAGGTGCTCTGGTCAGATGAAACCAAAATCGAACTTTTTGGCAACAATGCAAAACGTTATGTTTTGCGTAAAAGCAACACAGCTCATCACCCTGAACACACCATCCCCACTGTCAAACATGGTGGTGGCAGCATCATGGTTTGGGCCTGCTTTTCTTCAGCAGGGACAGGGAAGATGGTTAAAATTGATGGGAAGATGGATGGAGCCAAATACAGGACCATTCTGGAAGGAAACCTGATGGAGTCTGCGAAAGACCTGAGACTGGGACGGACACCAGGTGTTAGAATGACCAAGTCAAAGTCCAGACCTGAATCCAATCGAGAATCTGTGGAAAGAACTGAAAACTGCTGTTCACAAACACTCTCCATCCAACCTCACTGAGCTCGAGCTGTTTTGCAAGGAGGAATGGGCAAAAATTTCAGTCTCTCGATGTGCAAAACTGACAGAGACATACCCCAAGCGACTTACAGCTGTAATCGTAGCAAAAGGTGGCGCTACACAGTATTAACTTAAGGGGGCTGAATAATTTTGCACACCCAATTTTCCAGTCTTTTATTTGTTAAAAAAGTTTGAAATATCCAATAAATTTCGTTCCACTTCATGATTGTGTCCCACTTGTTGTTGTTTCTTCACAAAAAATTACAGTTTTATATCTTTATGTTTGAAGCCTGAAATGTGGCAAAAGGTCGCAAAGTTCAAGGGGGCCGAATACTTTCGCAAGGCACTGTATATATATATATATATATATATATATATATATATATATATATATATATAAAAATTGGGAGAACAAAAAGAAAGAGAGTGGGACTTTAAATGAGGGATGTCAATGCAGACAAGGGTTGCATAGAATATATATATAAAATATTTTGTTAAACAAATACAAAGACATTCCACAGTCAAGGGATACATAGTACATAATAAGTAGGAAGGTGATATACCATATGCAAAGCAACCCAGTCATATAGATATACACATAGACCATACACATGTATAACATTCAACTTGATAACATTTCAGTATAAAAGTTTTAAACACAGGCCAGTAAAATTGAAGAATAATAAGCCGATCTTGTCAGGGCACCCTAAAAATTCTACGCGTTTCATGGCTCTCTACCATTCATCAGGAGTTAGGTGCATATGCAAGACTATAAATACAAAGGGAGCAAGGGATCTATACTCACAAGACGGTTGGAAGTGCCCAGTTGATATCAGGTGGATGAGGAGCCCCGCACAAAACGTCTGCCCCGGGGCTGAGATGGGGGTCCCCAACCCAATGTGAAGGAGCCCAATGGCAGGCGGGTCGACATGACATAGCCCATGCAGAGAGAATCTGTTTGTGAACCATGAAAATCAAAATGAATGGTGGAAAAATACAAAAAAGATGTGTTGTGTGAGCATGTACGTATATATATGTATATATATATATATATATATATATATATATATATATATATATATATATATATTATGCTGCATTCAGTGTAGACTATATATACAGATCTTCAGTTTATAGTATATAGAGTCAATTCAGGCAGTGTAGGAATATATATTTATACAGTATATAGTATATGTATATAATACACTGTATTCAGTGTAGACTATATATAGAGCTCATTCAGAGTATAGTATAGTATATAAAGTCAGTTCAGGCAATGTAAGTATATATATATTTAAAATACGCTGCATTTAGTGTAGATTATATTTACAGCTCATTCAGTGTATAGTATTTAGAGTCAGTTCAGGCAATGCAAGAATATATATATATATATATATATATATATATATATATATATATATATATATATATACACACAGTACATAGTACTACTATTTCTCATAAAAGTGAGTACACCCCTCACATTTTTGAAAATATTTTATTATATCTTTTCATGTGACAACACTGAAGAAATGACACGTTGCTACAATGTAAAGTAGTGAATAACAATTTAAATTTTCTGGTCCCTCAAAATAACTCAACACACAGCCATTAATGTCTAAACCACTGGCAACAAAAGTGAGTACACCCCTAAGTGAAAATGTCCAAATTGGCCCCAAACTGTCAACATTTTGTGTGGCCACCATTGTTTTCCAGCACTGCCTTAACCCTCTCGGGCATGGAGTTCACCAGAGCTTCACAGGTTGCCACTGGAGTCCTCTTACACTCCTACATGATGAGATCATGGAGCTGGTGGATTTTAGAGACCTTGCGCTCCTCCATCTTCCATTTGAGGATGCCCCACAGTTGCTCAGTAGGGTTTAGGTCTGGAGACATGCTTGGCCAGTCCATCATCTTTACCGTCAGCTTCTTTAGCATGGCAATGGTTGTCTTGGGGGTGTGTTTGGGGTTGTCATCATGTTGGAATACTGCCCTGCGGCCCAGTCTCTGAAGGGAGGGGATCATGTTCTGCTTCAGTATGTCACAGTGCATGTTGTCATTCATGGTTCCCTCAATGAACTGTTGCTCCCCAGTGCAGGTAGCAATCATGCAGCCCCAGACCATGACAGTCCCACCACCATGCTAGACTGTTGGCAAGACACACTTGTCTTTATACTCTTCACCTGGTTTGCGCCACACGCTTGACACCATCTGAACCAAAAAAAGTTTATCTTGGTCTCATTAGACCACATGACATGGTTCCAGAAATCCATGTCCTTAGTCTGCTTGTCTTCAGCAAACTGTTTACAGGTTGTCTTGTGCATCGTCTTTAGAAGAGGCTTCCTTCTGGGACAACAGTCATGCAGACCAATTTGATGCAGTGTGCGGCGTATGGTCTGAGCACTGACAGGCTGAACCCTCACCCCTTCAAGCTCTGTGTCACGCACCTGGTGGTGGAGTCTGTCTTATGCAGGAAGAAACCACTCTTGCGGTCCTGGTTTGAGTGTCCCTGGTAGAGCAGACAGGGAACACGGGAGCTCTGGGGGGCACGAGGGCTGGACAGGATCACTGGTGGTGGTATGGATGGTCCAGTGAAGCTCATGCAGGTATCGGGTGGTCGTGCAGGCCGGGTCGGCAACAGGCAGGCAATGCGGTACAAAGGGTTCAGGCAGAAGGGTCATCAGGTGCAGGCAGGGTCGTTAACGGGCTAGCAGCAGAAGTACACAAGGCTCAGGCAGAAGAGTTGTCGTGGGCAAGCTGGGGGTCCGTGCAGGCAGAAATCAACAAGGTCAAGGTCAGGCCGGGCCACAGGAACAGATTAAACAGGAAATCAGGTCGCTCAGGAACACTCACATGATGTAGAATGGACAGCACTGGCTGCTGGGCGCTGTGAGCTTAAATGGGGCCGTTTCTGGCACGGGCGCGCGCACGGGAGCAAACGCGCACAGGTGCGCACACAAGCTCCAAAACCGCGAAAACACAGTCTTTTTCCTAACATTGCCCCCCAAGGGGCAGCTTCCAGATGCCCAGACGGGCACTTCTTCCTTGGCGGTTCCTTTTAAAAGCTTTAATCAGTTCCTCCGCATGAATATTTGTTTCTGGCTCCCAGGAGTTTTCCTCAGGACCGTACCCCTTTCACTTCACAAGATACTGGGTGGAACCGCCTCTTTTCCAGCAGTTCATGATGGCCTCCACCTCGAACTCCTCCTCTCCATTTGAACAATAAACAATAAACAATATGAACCACCGCGCTTAGTCAAAGACACAAGTGGAAGTAAGTACAGTCTGTTATTTAGTCCTTTTCATGGAAGAAAACAAGCAGGTATAGACCACCCCAATTGGTGATGAAAAAAGTGCTTGTGCTCAAATAAGTAAACACTTAAGTCCAACACTATTTTGGTCTACCATACACTAATACCTTTTTAGCAGTACTTTAGACATTCAGCAGCACTATTTTTTAGTTTACACTACCATTTAATTTATTTTACATTCAATTTAATGTATTTAATTTAATTTATTCAATTTATTTAATTTTATTTATTTTAATATAATTACTAATTTTAATATTATATTTAGAGTTCACACTATACACAAGCACTTGGACCCATCTAATCATAATTATTTTCCATATTTTGAAAATTAAGATGTGATTGTATAAACAAAACACATAGTTTTCATTTAAGACTACACCTGGTTATCACAATGGCCACTAGAGGACACCTTCCAGCTCCACTAACACACTTGTTGGGAGATGAGGTATCCCCATAATATTAAATTGCCATTAGGCCTTTTATGTTTTAAAAAATGATGGTTTCATATAACATGCCTTCATATTAACAGTGTATAAAAGGTTGGTGACCCCTAACATATCCAAGATTGTAAGCTCTAATAACGGCAGCTGATCTTATTTGACATACTGGCAAATTAATTGTTTAAGTGAGGGTATAAATGCCCTTCACTAAGATGACGGAAACAGAACTTCCTGATGATGGCCGTTACCCATAGGCTGAAACGTGTCAAGGTTTGATTACGTTGTCGCGACGTACTTATGCTGTTGCCGAGACGGGGAAACGAACGGGAGTCGGCACGAACAACCGGTTCACATATACCTACTACGGGTTGATTTCCCCATTAAGCAAATCTGCTGCCTTTATGTTCGGTGCCAGGACTTGCGGGCACCGGAAAATGTGAGTTTGGATTTCTTCTTTTACTTATTTGAGCAAAAGCACTTTTTTCATCACCAATTGGGGTGTTCTATACCTGCTTGTTTTCTTCCATGAAAAGGACTAAATAACAGACTGTACTTACTTCCACTTGTGTCTTTGACTAAGCGCGGTGGTTCATATTGTTTATTGTTCATTTGCATTGTGGCTGTCAGCTATTGCACCACTGTAGCTGGTTATATTCTTAACAGACACCATTGGATGCCACTAAGTGGCGCCTGTAGTCTGGAGATTTTATCTATATATCAACAACTGTTTATTATATAATGCCAGTTTTTGTATTGCTAATTTGATTTATCCTAGGCGCTGAGGTCTTTTTTGTTATAATTCCTCCTCTCCATTTACCAACACTGGTTCAAGTGGGTCCGTACTTCGTCCCGGAAAGGGATCTGGAGCCAGTGGTTTGTGTGGAAGACCGGAAGGATGCGTAGTGAAGAGGGACGGTCGAGTTCAAATGCCACCCTATTAATTTTCCTCTTTACAGCAAAAGGCCCAATGAACCTCAGCCCCAACTTTTCAGACAAGCAGGCTAGGTTCCGGATGAAAAGTCAGACTTGGTGGCTAGGCTGAAAATTCAGCTCCCCCCGTCCTTCTCTTGTCAAAGGCCTCCTTATTAAATTCCTGAGTCCTGGATAGGGTGCCCTGTAGGAGCCTGTTATTGGTCTCAAAGAAGTCAGTTGCCCTTTGGGCTTTTGGTACTGTATTCTCCATGGACAGGGCAGGAAGAAACGTGGGGTGGAACCCAGGTCATTCTTCTGCTTCTTCTTTTAGTCTTCTTGCTTCCTTTCTTCATCTTCAGTCTTCAATCTTCTTTCTTCTTTCACTGTCGCCGCTTTCTGCTGCAGTCCGGCCCCTGCGCGTCTCACAGAATGGGCTGTCTTCACAAGAAGAAGGGGCGGGGCCACCCGGTGATGTAAATGGGTGACCCGTCCCCTCTGACATTACGTCAGAAGGGGCAGGTTCACTCAGTTACATCACTGGGTGGCCCGCCCCTTCTTATAAAAGTACTGTCATTGTGAAGACCGCCCATTCTGGGACACGTACAGGGGCTGGACTGCAGCAGCGGAGAGAGTGGCGGCAGTGAAAGAACATGAAGATTGAAGATTGAAGACAAAGAGAGGAAGCAAGAAGACTAAAAGAAGAAGCAGAAGACCAGAAGAAGGACAGGGCCTGGAGAAGATGGAGGCAGAAAGAAGAAAGAAGAAAAGAGCTATTTTAAAAAATAAAGGACTTGTCAAAAACTGTCTCTTGTTTTTTTTTATACTACGTTCCTTTTTTGGTGAATGGGTAGGGGTACAGTGTACCCCATACCTATTCACGTGGGGGGTGGGATCTGGGGGATCCTTATTAACGGGGGCTTCCAGGTTCTGATAAGCCCCCTGCCTGCAGACCCCCACAACCACCGACCAGAGTTGTGGGGATGAGGCCTTTCTCCCCATCAACATGGGCGCAAGGTGCTTTGTGGGCGACCTCAAAGTATCCTCCCCATGTTGAGGGCATGTGGCCTGGTATGGTTCGTGGGGGGGGGGCGCTTGCTCGTCCCCACCACCTCCTGCCTTGCCTGGGCTGCGTGCTCGGATAAGGGTCTGGTTAGGATTTTGGGGGGAACCTCACGTCATTTTTTTTTAAATTTTGGCGTGGGCCCTGCTGTTGTAAATTAGTTTAAAAATTGTGATAAAATCCCCCAGTCAAACACTGTGACTCCTTCCAGTTACTCTTGTTGGATGGAGGAACTTGGCCTGATGTTGTAAATTAGTTTACAAATTGTGAAAAAAGCCCCCAGTCAATCAGGTGGCAAAAAATTGGGCCTTGGGTGCTGGCAGTGCCAGAACACTGTTACCCCTTGCAGTTACTTTTGTTAGAAGGAGGAACTGGGCTTGATGTTGTAAATTATTTTAAAAATTGTTATGACATGCCCCTGTAAATCAGGTGCAGAAAAATTGGGCCTTGGATGTTGGTGGTGCCCTAAATACAAAACATAGTTCTAGATTATGAACAGGAGGAATAGGAGCAGTGGCAGTCTTCAAGGGATCCCAGATCCCTAGCAAATTTAATCAGTTGCATCCACATCAGGGGCTTGATAGCTGCTGATCCTGGAATGATTCATTTTTATAAATGTGAGCCTATTAACCGAGACTGTGGACAGGCACACTCCTTGATCGGTTACGAACCCTCCAGCAGCACTAGACTGTTGCATATTATACTCCCCATCCATGTGGACACAATCCTCCTCCTCCCGTGTGTTTGGCGGCTCTGCAGGAATGCTCTCTGCATAAAGGGGGCCTTGAGAGGAAAGGAAGTCCTCCTCTTCCTCCCTCTGTTCTGCCTCAAGTGCCCTGTCCATGATTCCATGAAGCGTATGCTCCAGAAGGAATATTAGTGGGACAGTGTAACTGATGCATGCATTGTTGCTGCTCACCATCCTTGTGGCCTCCTCAAATGGTGACAGGAAAGTGCATGCATCCTTGATCATTAGCCATTGAAGTGGCAAAAAAAAGCCAAGCTCCCCTTAGCTTGTCCTGGTGCCATGCTCACAGAGGTGCTCATTGATGGCCCTCTACTGTACGTGCAGTCGCTGCAGCATTGCCAATGTTGAGTTCCACCTGGTGGGCATGTCACAAATGGCGGTTGTTGGGCAGGTTGAATTCCCGCTGAATGTCATCTAGCCGGGCACTGGCATTGTATGAATGCCGGAAATGACCACCGACTTTTCTGGCCTGCCTCAGGATATCTGGTAAGCCTGGGTACCTGGTCAAGAAACGCTGCAGCACCAAATTCAAGATGTGTGCCAAGCATGGAACATGTGTCAATTGTGCCAGTTGGAGGGCAGAGAGAAGGGTGGCGCCATTGTCGCATACAACCATTCCTGGCTCAAGCTGCCATGACACTCTACCACAGTGAGGCTCCTGTCCCCAAGACAGACTAACTCAAGCACTGCATGGCATCTTTTAGCCTGACTGCTTGCATAGCCCCTTGAATGCTTAGGGAGCACTGCAGGTTCAGAGGACAATTCTGCAGAAGAGGCAACAGAGGTAGAAGAAGAGGAGGGGGTGGAGGAGGAGGCGAATGTGGAAAAATCACCACCGGCTTTTTGGAGGCATGATGGCAGATCTATTTCCAAAACTGAACTCTGTCCTGCATCCTTCCCAACTGCCAGAAGAGCTACCCAGTGCGCCGCGAAGGAAAGGTAACTTCCCTGACCGTGCCTGCTGGACCATGAGTCAGCGGTAATATGAACCCACCACACTGTTCAACGAGGCCACAACATTGTCTTCCACATGACGGTAGAGAGCTGGAAAGGCCTTACGTGAAAAGAAAAGAATGGCCTTACCAGCTGAAAAGGCAGCAGTTGGAGTGCTAGCAATTTGGCCAAGCTAGCATTAAGATGCTGAGCATGTGGATGGCTGGGACAATATACAGTATTTCTTTTTACGGTTCAGCAGCTGGGGTAGGGATATTTGCCTGCTGAATTCACCTGGTGGTGTACTGCTAGCAGATTGCTGGCTGCAAGTACTAGCTGTGACACGCATTGCTACACCTTCATTCCTCTCAGTGCAGGTTTTGGAGAGGACTGCAGGTATAGTAGGGGTTGAGATCCCAGATGAGGAGCAAGGAGGAGTCCACCTTGTTTTCTGGTGTGGGTTCTTCAGGTACTCTTGCAAAACGGACTGCATGGCTGGTTGTCATATGTCTTGTCAAGAAAGTAGTGCCCAAGTGGCTGGAGTCCTTGACCCGCTTCACACATAGATTGCAAATGGCAGTGGTACGATCTACTGCACATGTGCTGAAAAATGCCCACACCGAAGAAATTTTGGAAGTCGACGGGGAGGCAGCAGTGCCCTGCACCTGTGGAGCTCTGTGGGCTGATGCAATTGGGTGGCTGCTCTTAAGCTGGCCCCTGGAGAACATCCTGCCTTGATGGAGTTGGGCCTCCTCCTCACTTTCCTACTCTCTTCTCTCAGGTACCCAAGTACAGTCTGTGTTCTCATCATCCCCTCCCTCCTCGTCACTGGGAACATGACTGCTAGTTTCTTGTCCTTTTGTGGCACCCCCTGTCTCTAGGCTCATGATAATCCCTTCCTCAACCTGGGAACCAACATCGGAGCCTTCAAACTGCTGAGCATCCTCCATGAGCATGTAACCGACAATATGGTCACACAACTCAGATGACTCCTCCGTGCATGATGGTGGGGCTACAGAAGGAGTAACTGTGGACAAGGATTCGGTGGAATAGGCCGCTTTGCCAGATGCGTTGGAAGGCAAACTTGTACGAGCCTGGGTGACAGAGGATGAGGACGGCTTTGTTATCCATTCCACCATCTCTTCAGCGTTTTGCGGCTCAATAGCACGTCCAACAGCATAAAAAAAGGACAAGCGTGACCCACCTGCAGAGGATGCACCATGTCTGCCAGCTTTTACTGAAGACACAGAGGCTGCTTGCCCTCTTTTAGTGGCCTGGGAGTGTCTGCCTCTCCTTTGTGGCCTTCCTGACATGTTTTTTTTTTTAGCACTACACTACACTCTACTATATACCGTACACCCCCGAATGCACCGATATATAGTGTACACTCAATACGCTGTGTGTATATCTGTATACACTAGACTGTAAATATATGAAGACAACACGTCAAGTAGTGTGCTATATACCATACACCCCAAAATGCACTGATATATAGTGTACACTCAATACGCTGCGTGTATATCTGTATACACTAGACTATATATTTGAAGACAACAAGCCAAGTAGTGTGCGATATGCCATACACCCCCAAATGCACTGATCTATAGTGTACACTCAATACGCTGTGTGTATATCTGGAGGCTAAAGGAGGCTCTACTAAATAATGATGGGATTTTTCTGTTGGGGTGCCCACATTTATGCACCTGTCTAATTTAGTTTTGATGCATATTGCACATTTTCTGTTAATCCAATAAACCTCATTTCACTACTGAAATATTACTGAGTCCATCAGTTATTTGATAGATCAAAATGAAATTGCTGATCCAAACAGCCAAATATTTATAAATGACAATCATGGAAATTGTCAGGGGTTCCTAAAGTTTTGCATACAACTATATATATATATATATATATATATATATATATATATATATATATATATATATATACCAGGGTGTATATATTTTAATACACCACGTCAAGTGTACTATACAGGTGATACTCGAAAAATTAGAATATCGTGCAAAAGTTCATTTATTTCAGTTATGCAACTTAAAAGGTGAAACTAATATATGAGATAGACTCATTACATGTAAAGCAAGATAGTTCAAGCTGTGATTTGTCATAATTGTGATGATTATGGCTTTCAGCTCATGAAAACCCCAAATCCACAATCTCAGAAAATTAGAATATTGTGAAAAGGTGCAATATTCTAGGCTCAAAGTGTCCCACTCTAATCACCTAATTAAGCCATAACACCCACAAAGGATTCCTGAGCCTTTAAATGGTCTCTCAGTCTGGTTCAGTAGGAATCACAATCATGGGAAAGACTGCTGACCTGACAGTTGAGCAGAAAACCATAATTGACACCCTCCATAAGGAGGGAAAGCCTCAAAAGGTAATTGCAAAAGAAGTTGGATGTTCCCAAAGTGCTGTATCAAAGCACATTAATAGCACCATATTCTAATTTTTCCAGTATCACCTGTATACCTTATGTACAGCTATATAGTGCACACTCAATACGCTGTGTGTATATATATATGCATATATACAGTTTATATACCAAGCTGTATATATTTTAATACACCACATGAAGTGTACTATATACCGTATGTACAGTGTACACTGATATATAGTACACTGTGCATATATATATAGTCTATACTAGACTGTATATAGATATATATATGCATATATATATATATATATATATTTTTTTTTTTTTCCTACACTAACCTGTCTGCGCTAACTGACAGATATATTTTAGATTTCTAACTATCTATCTAGTTAACTAAGAGAATAGAGACTGGATAGCCACACACTGAATCCAGGCTCTATTCTCTTAGTTGTCTATGTGCACTCATCAGCCTGCACCTGCACTGGGATACACACAGCTGATCAAGTTCTTTTGGTCCAGGAATCCTGGAGCGGTGAGTGATTCTTTGTCTATCTATCTAGTTAGCCATCTATTTTTTGGACTTTTATTTCTTTTTTTAACAAGTTTTTAAAGCTAACTATTAGAGTTGAGCGAACACCTGGAAGTTCGGGTTCTGCTGGTCCGTCCGAACTTCGGGACAAAGTCCGGGTCCGGGTCCGGACGGAACCCGAACGATCGCACGGACTATCTCGGACCTAAGTCACACACCGATAGGTCAGAGATAAGAGAATCAATTGATCTATCTATCAATCTTTAGATTTTATATAGACAGTCAATCGCGTCTGTCCAATCACATCCTTTTTTTTTTTTTATATATATATATATATATATACGTATATATATAGATATATGTCAGATCATATCTGATATATATATACGTGTCACATGATATATAGTCACATGTGACATGTATGCCATATATCATGTGAAGTACACCACATAATTTTATATATGTCGAACCATATATTTGACATATATACGTATATATATATGTGTGTCGCATAACTCACACGTGATATA
>BLSH010131889.1:139210-155483 GCA_018402905.1 Glandirana rugosa | reverse complement strand
TCGTTGTTCTATGCAGAGCTTGATCTGCAACTCAAAGCAGCGGTATGTGAAATCTCTAATTTCTGCTATCTGTCCTCAGAGCAACAGCACAGACAGCAGTAGTAAAGTAATCTATCTCAGGATGCAGGATCAGGTCTTAAAATGGCTGAATTCTGTCCCTCACGCCGTCAGCTACCTTTCCCTACACTAACCCAAGGAGCATGTGACTGCAGCACTGTGACTCCAGCTTATAAAGAGGCTGGGTCACATGATGCACTGGCCAATCACAGCCATGCCATTAGTAGGCATGGCTGTGATGGCTTCTAAGGGCAAACCAGTGAAACGCTTGTTGATTGGCTGCCCTGCAGCTTCTCAACACGTGGAGTAAAATAGCAGAACCCCGGACCGAACCCGAACGATTTTTGAAATGTCCGGGTCCGGGTCCGTGCCACGGACACCCGAAAGTTCGGTACGGACCCGAACGTTACAGTCCGGGTTCGCTCAACACTACTAACTATCTAAACTGCCTGTATTCAGGAACCTACGCTCTCTCTCTAACAACACCGACACACTACATAGAACCTCTGTACAAGCGGCTTTATATAGTGTGGGGTGGGGATTTAGACTGTTGTCAGTGATTGGCTAAAGGCTCCCTGCCTATAGCCAATCAAAGCTCTCACAACAGGTCACCCGCTGATTGGCCAAAGCATGCAGGTCATGTGCATGCTTTGGCCAATCAGCGGCCAGCATTCCGCCACCATTTGAAAACTTTATGGGGCACGCGAAGTTGCCACGTATGCCCCATAATGTTCAGGTTTCCCCAAACAAATGAACAGCCGATGTTCGGGTCAAACTAACCTTCGACCCGAATGTCCAGCTCATCCCTAGTCTTCAGTGAAAAGTGGTGGTGGCGGACATGGTGTATCCTCTGCAAACCAAAATTTTTCTGCTGTTGGCCATGTTATTGAGCCTCAAAATGCAAAGGAGTTGGTGGAGTGGATAACTAAGTCGTCCTCATCCTCCTCATCCTCTGTCACCCAGGCTCATACTAGTTTGTCTTCCAACGCAGCTGCCAAAGTGGCCTATTTCACCTACTCTTTGTCCACAGGTACTTCCATAGCCTCACCGTGATGCACAGAGGATTCACCAGAATTATTCAACCATAGTGTCGGTTACATGCTGATGGAGGATGTGCAGCAATTTGAAGGCTCTGATGTTGTGTCCCAGGTTGAGGAAGGGAGTAACGTGAGCCTAGAGAGAGGGGGTGCCACAGAAGGACAAGAAACTAGCAGTCATGTTCCCCCAGCTGCAGCATACTGCCAAGTTTGCTCCAGTGATGAGGAGGGAGGGGATGATGAGGACACTGACTATACTTGGGTGCCTGAGAGAAGGGAGGAGGAAAGTGAGGAGGAGGAGGAGGCACACCACCAACAAGGCAGGATGTCCTCCAGGGGCCAGCTTAAGGGCAGCCACCCAATTGCATCACACCACAGAGCTCCATGGGTGCAGGGTGCTGCTGACTCCCCTCTGATTTCCAAAAGTTCAATGGTGTGGGCTTTTTTCAACAATTGTGCAGTAGATTGCACCGTTGCTGTTTGCAATCTATGTCAGAAGTGGATCAAGCATGGCCAGAATAGCAGCCACTTGGGCACCACATGCTTGACAAGACATATGATGACCTGCCATGCAGTCCATTGGCAAAAGCACCTCAAAGACCAACATCATAAAACAAGGCACAATTCTCATTGCTCCTCATCTGTGACCTCAACCCCTACTATACCTCCAGTCCTCTCAAAAGCCTGCACTGAGAGGAATGAAGGTCTAGCAATGGGTGCCACAAGTACTTGCAGCCAATCTGCTAGCAGTACACCACCAGTTGATTTCAGCAGGTAAATTTCCCTAACCCAGTTGCTGAACCATAAAAAAAAAATACCATCCCAGTGTTACGTACCAGGTAGTGAGCCTGACGGCAGGGGATGGCCTCTCCTATGACTCCAGTTCGAGAGACCACTGGGACTGAGACAGTGGCCACAGGAGCATGGTGAGGTATGAGTGCTTGTGGTAGTCCAATTATGTCCACCAGCTGGAGGTCAGTAGGATTGCTGGGGATGGAGATGACCTGCAGGGCTAAAGGTGCAGCCAAAAGGTAGCAGTCCGGGAGAGCTGGAGAAGACTTGAAAAGCTGGGAGCTACAGAGGTCTGGATGGCCACAGGCACTGGAGAAGAGTCAGGTACAGGCAGGTTTGGCAACAAGCTGGCAGCGAGGTACAGAGGAGCAGGCAGAAGAGTGGTCGAGACAAGCCAGGGGCGGGTGCAGACAGATAACAGGAGAGTCTGGACAAGCCGGGTCAGTAAATGAGTCAGGAACAAATAGCAGGCAACAGATAAACACGGGTTAAGCTGTAGATCAGACAGCACCCGCTCTGAGTGTCAGCAGGGTTTATATTGACCTTTTTGGTGCCGGAACGAGCGCACGCGTGCACAAACGCGCGCAAATGTGCACACACGCACCAGCCACAAGGAAGTTCTTAGATGGGTCTCTCCTGAGGGGGATCATGCTGGTGATCTTCCTGACACCCAGCCATCCACATGCTCAGTATTTATATGCTAGCTTGGCCAAATTGCTAGAACTACAACTGCTGCCTTTTCAGCTGGTAAACTCTGCCCCCTTTTGTGAATTTGTGGAATGTGCTGTACCACAATGGCAGGTTCCAAAAAGACATTTCTTTTCTGGTAAGGCCATTCCAGGTCTCTGCCATCATGTGGAAGGCAATGTTTTGGCCTCGGACAGGGCGGTCAGCAATAAAGTTCATAATACCACTGACAGGGTTCTGTGTTGGAGCTAGTTCTGCCACTATGCAAAAAATGGAGGTGATTCTGCCACATCTGCTTCCTCCACCCCTCCTCTTCTTCTTCCTCTCTGGCCTCTTCTGCAGCAGTGTCCTTCAAACCAGCAATGCTCGCAACGCGTTCTAGGGGCTACGCAAGCAGTCAGGCTAAAAAATGCCATGCGGTGCTTGAGTTGGTCTGTCTAGGGGACAGGAGCCACACAGGGGGAGAGATTCTGTCAGCTCTGCAGGGGCAGGCTCATAGGTGGTTGACACCATGGCAGCCTGAGCCAGGAATGGTTGTATGTGACAATGGCACCAAAACCTTCTCTCTGCCCTCTGACAGGGACACTTGACACATGTTCCATGCTTGGCAAATGTCCTGAATTTTGTGGTGCAGCATTTCTTGAACAAGTGCCAAGGCTTACCAGATATTCTGAGGCAGGCCAGAAAAGTCTGTGGTCATTTCCGGCGTTCATACAATGCCAGTGCTCGGTTGACTGACATTCAGCGGGAATTCAACCTGCCCACCATCTTATTTATGACATGCCCATGACATATGGAACTCAACATTGGCAATAGAGATGGGCCCACGGTTCGAGTCACCCGTTCATCGAATTTAGAACATTATGGGGCATTTGCAGCGACTTCGCCACTGCAGAGTGCCCCGTAATGCATTGAGTGCAGATGGCGTGCTCAGCTCCTCCTCGTTGTGAGGGCTCCTGCCGTCTGCACGCCTTTTGCTTTTGACAGTTTATTTATATGGCAGGGCAGGGCCACCGGGCAATGTAACCAAGCGAACCAGACCCTTCTGACGTCATGTGATGTGAGAGGGGGTGGGTCACGTGCTTACGTCACCGGGTGGCCCCACCCTTCCATATAAATAAACTGTCAAAGCAATAATCAATCAGTCGGCGGGAGCTCTTCCATGGAGGAGGAGTTGTTGCAGCTTTGTTTTTCGGGTCCGTCATGCACCGTGATTGACGATGGATTACAAAGGGGGACACTTATTTTTTTTTTTTTTTTTTAATAAAGGACTTGTCCCTAATTGTCTCCTGTGTTTTTTTTTCTGTTTTGACACTTTTTGGTGAATTAGTAGGGGTACGATGTACCCGATACTAATTCACATGGGGAGGGATCTGGGGGGCCCGGTTTCCGATAAGTCCCCCGCCCGCAGACCCACACAACCACAGCCCAGGGTTGTGGGGAAGAGGCTCTTGTCTCCATGACTATGGGGACAAGGTGCTTTGGGGTGGGGGGCGCAGAGCCCCCCTGCCCCAAAGCACCCATACTGCCTCATGTTGAGGGCATGTAGCCTGGTATGGTTCGGGGGGGCGCTCCCTCCCCCCTATCCTGGCTGGCCAGGTTGCATGCTCAGATAAGGGTCTGGTTTGGATTTTAGGGGGGACCCTACATCAAATTTTTTCAATGATTTTTATCTACAGGCAGTCCCCGGGTTACAAACAAGATAGGGACTGTAGGTTTGTTCTTAAGTTGAATTTGTTTGAAAGTCGGAACAGGTACATATTTTAAGTGTAGCTTCAGCCAAAAAATATTTTGAAGCTTTATGGATAGCATAGGGAAGGGCTAATACCCCTGTAATGTTTATTTTGATGTCTATGTTTATGTTCAGAAGATTTCACCTCACTCCCTGTCCCAATGATAATTGGATTTTGAAAAATTTGGGTTGCTGTGGAAACAAACCTTGGTGATAAAGCATCAGTGGAGACACCTTTTTCCCATAATAACTCTTATAGGAGTGAATTTCCCTTCCTAGGGGTAGATTTCCTCTCACTTCCTGTTGTCTTCCTCCATTTGTAAGTAGGAGTCGTTTGTAAGTCGGATGTTTGTAACTAGGGGACCGCCTGTATATTGCCGGGAGCCGGCAATACATTATAGCCGTGAGTGATTTTAAATTACATTTTTTTCCTTTACAAATGTAATTTTGCTCTGGCACTGTTCTAAACATCACAGAGGTGCGTCCTTTTATAAGCACACTAAGGGGACCACCCAGGCACATTATTTAAAGGGATATTTCATTTTTATTGTTTCACTTTAAGCATTATTAAAATCACTGCTCCTGAAAAAACGATCAATTTAAAAACTTTTTTTTGCATTGATTCCTCTAGGGCAGTACCCGGGTCCCCAAGCAATTTTTATGGCAATGACTTGCATATAAGCTTTTAAAATTAGCACTTTTAATTTTTCATGTTCGGGTCCCATAGACTTTAACGGTGTTTGAGCATTCGCACAAATTTTTTGCCTGTAGCATGTTCTGGTGTGAACCGAACCGGGGGATGCTCGGCCCATCCCTAATTGCCAATGCTGCAGCATCTGCACGCACAGCAGAGGGCCATCAATGAGTACCTCTGTGAGTATGGCACCAGGACAGGCTCAGGGGAGCTTGTTTTTTTTCTCGCCACGCCAGTGGCTACTGATCAAGGATGCATACACTGTCCTGTCCACATTTGAGGAGGCCACAAGGATGGTGAGCAGCGACAATGCATGCATCAGTGACACTGTCCCTCTAGTCTTCCTGCTGGAGCACACGCTTCGTGGAATCATGGACAGGGCACTTGAGGCAGAACAGAAGGAGGAAGAGGAGGACTTCCTTTCCTCTCAAGGCCTCCTTTATGCAGATAGCATTCCTGCAGGGCCACCAAACTCACAGGAAGAGGAGGAGGATTGTGTCAGCATGGATGTAGAGGATAACATGCAGCAGTCTTCAAGGGATGGTTTTCGGTCCCCAGAAACCCAAGGAGTTGTACGTGGCTGGGAGGAGGTAGTTCCTGACAATGTCATCCTCAGTGACCCAGAGGACTATCATGTCTGCTCAAACTTATGCTGCATGGCCTCCCTGATTCTGCAAAGCCTGTGAAAAGACCCCAGGGTTCGTGGTATCAAGGAGAAGGATCATTACTGGCTGACGACCCTTCTTGATCCACATTACGAGGGTAAAGTTGCAGAGCTCATCCTGCCTTCGCAGAGGGAGCAGAGGATGAAACATCTTCAGGATAGCTTGAAGAAAAGTTTGTGCAATGCCTTTCCAGACCCTCGGAGGTTAGCATTTCCTGCTGCTGAACAAAGTGTTTCTGAGGCTTCCTTCAGTCAGAGGAAGAGCGGTGGAGAAGGTGGCCAATGCCTCTAAACAATTTTTCAGTCCTAAGCCCCCAGAGCTGATAGGTTCAAGCAACCATCATTAGTGTCTGCATTATACGGTGCAGGAATATCTAGGGGCAAGAGCAGACTTGGAGACTTTTCCAACTGAGCATCCACTGAGTTACTGGGTCTTGAGGATAGACCACTGGCTGGAACTTGCTGGCCTGTCCTGCATCCAGCATGCTTTCTGAATGCACATTCAATGCTGCTGGAGAGTTCGTAAAGGATCAAAGAAGGTGCCTGTCCACAGACTCTGTTGATAGGCTCACATTAATAAAAATGAATCAGTCCTGGATCAGCAGCTATCAAGCCCCTGATGCTGATGCAACTGATTGAATTTGCTAAGGATCTCGGATCCCTTGAAGATTGCCTATGCTACCTATTATATTCCTCCTGGATCATGAATCTTAATGATGCTAGCTTCCAACAATATTTTAGGTTTAGGGCACCACCAACACCCAAGGCCCAATTTTTCTGCACCTGTTTTACAGGGGCATGTCATAAAAAAATTAAAATCATTTTTAACAGCAGGGACCGTTCCTGCGCCCAACAAGAATAACTGCGAGGAGTTACAGTGTTCTGCCACTACCAACACTCAAGGCCCAATTTTTCTGCACCTGTTTGCCTGGGGCATGTCATTAAAATGTTTTAAATAAATTACAACTGCAGGGCCTGTTCCTGCACCAAACAAGAGTAACTCAGGGGGGTTACAGTGTTCTGCCACCACCACCAACAGCCAAGGCCCAATTTTTCTGCACCTGTTTGCCTGGGGCATGTCATTACAATTTATAAAATAATTTACAACTGCAGGGCCCATTCCTGCTTCCTACAAGAGTAACTGCAAAGGGGTTACAGTGTTCTGCCACCACCAACACCCAAGGCCCAATTTTTCTACACCTGTTTGACTGGGGCATGTCATTACAATTTTTAAAATAAATTACAACTGCAGGACCTGTTCCTGCTTCCAACAAGAGTAATGCCATGAACCTGTAGTACAATTCATGTCCTGTCTGTTTGCTTACCTCTTTGGTTGTGTCAGCTTAGAGGCCACGCACATCATCACCTATGTGCTAAGTAATCTTCCCTCCGTAGAACTCCACCCCAGTCTCCAATTAAGGAAACACTATTTAAGACCATGTGCTGTAGCCTTGTTGCCGACCAATTATTGTGTGTTACGCTTGTGTGGTTGCTTTTGCCGTGTGCTCTTCGTTTGTTTCAGTGTACTGATCTCGGCTTGTCTTTTGACCTTCCTTGTCTGTTACTGTCCCCGATCTCGGCGTGCTTCCTGTCTGTTTCTGTCTGCTTGTAGCCCTGATCCTTGGCTCTCCCACTGACTGTCTCTTGATATCTTGCACTGCTGCTTTCTCTCTATTTCACCTGTAGCCTGCCGTGAGCGTGCTGGGGGACCCTGGGGGCTGCGACCTGGATCCAGTTGCAGCCAAGTCCATCCTCACCACCAGAGGCCCTGGTGGACACCTGCTGGCTTTTAGACTCTGTGTCCTGGTGAAACTTATGCTCTAGCCCCCTGTGCAATCTGTGTCAGGGTCCCAGCAGTCCCGCTTTCCTGCACCATCCTGATCTCTAGTCACAGCAGTCAGCCAAGGGTTCACAACCTCAGCAGTGACCTGACAAGTAACTGCGAGGTGTTACAGTGTTCTGATTTTATACGTTTAGTATTTTCGCTGCAGCTCTTTTTGGGACTTTTAGCGCAGTTTATTGTGTGTTATATTGTGTCTTTTTTTCTACTGCTGCTTAGTCTTTTAATTAGTCCTCTATGGATATCTTTGAATACAGAGCCACTCGGGTTGTTAACCCTGAGGGGGTGTTTGAAGCGTATAGAGAAGATGAGAGTGATTTAAATGGAATGTTTATAAAATTGAAAAACCTTACAGTGTCTGAAATCCACACTCAATGGGATATTGAATATCTGGGGACATATATCAAGAACAATATATAGAGTGGTTCAAATATTTCAACTCAGCAGGAATTGGTTTGATTAAATTCCTCATAGATAGAAAACGGAATAAATTAACCAGGTTGGATGAAGAAATTAAGACTCTTAAAGAGAGACTGGTTCCCTATAAAGAAGGGGAGGAATATAGGGATAAGTCTGTATCACTACTGAAAATATTAGAGAAAGAGGAGAAAGACCAAAAGATTAAGAAGAGAAAAAAGTTCAATAGAGATCTGAACGATTATAAATCTGCCTTGGTATTTGATTGGCAAAAAAAACTAATGGAAGAAAAAGAAGGCAACTTTCGGGGGCAAAGTGAAGCCCCAGTAGATCATAGGGAATTGTATTACAGTAATTATCAGCATAATCCTTACCATCATGGCCATCCCTCAACTCCTCCAAGGAGACCCCCAAAGGCTAAGGGACAACCATCATATCCCTCCCCCCATTATTACAACCAAAATAGAGGCCCACAAGGGTCTTATAATGTAAGAAATGGTGGAGGGAGACCTGCTACTAAGGGGCCTAACAATAATGGGGATTGGTTTAGAGGTACAGGACAACATCCCTATCATAAAGAAGGAGGCTTCACTCAGAGGGATTACCCTTATAGTGACCCCCATCAGAACTTCCACTGGGACCAAAAACAACCCCCGCGCATGGGGAATGCCCCTTTCCCGGGTACAAAAGGTAAAGGCCCGTATGTGGGTGGACGGCAGGGAATGATCAGCCAAGGACCCCCTCGGTTTAACCAAGAGGTGGAAAACGAGGTAGACACAACTAATAGATTTTATCCACTAAGTGACTTGAGAGGCCCAGAAATGGGAGCTATTGATATCAGTGACAGTCCTGTACCCTCTACCTCAAGATCTGAGACCCTCCCTAATGGATCATTAAATTCAGGAAGAGAGAATTGGGGATTACTCCCCCATGGGGAAACCTCACAGAACCCGAGTTGGGGTTTTTTCCGGCCAGGGCAGAGCAGAAAAAGGCCTGTCGACCTAGAAGAGGGACCAGAGGGGGGAGGAGATTACGAACAGAAAAGAGCAAAAATGTAATAGGGTCGGGTATTTTCAATCTAAGTTCGAAAGTACTCTCAAAATCGGAATTACAACTTTTAGATCAAGGCCTGAAATTTGCCCCCCCCCAGGAGGCTAAACAAATTCGAGACCTATATGGATATACATAAATGTGTACGTAGGGCGAGTATAAAAAGATACTTTTTATCCAATCCAGTTAACAGCCATGGAAGAGCTACAACTGAATTTGTTCATACAGGTCTATCCAATACATCTTTATTCAACCCCCCGGACCCCTTGCCCCTTCTCTGAAAGTTTTTAGAGATGTGGTGTTGAGGGATCTAGAACACTTAGAATGCAAAAAAGTACGCTTGAACAAGGACCTACAACTGGGTTTAGATTCCCTATGTAGAAATAAAGAACTAGTAGTCCGCCCGGCGGATAAGGGTGGTGGTATTGCAGTCTTGGATCGTGACACTTATCTAGAAGAAATTAACAAAATTGTCGGGGACCAGAGTACCTATAGACTTTTGACTTCCAATCCAAAAGTTAAATATAAAGCAGCTCTAACTAAAATTGTAAATGAGGGAGTTCAGCTGAATATTCTTACTAAAAAAGAAAGTGCCTTTTTGATACCTAAAGCACCACACACTCCGGTCATATATTATCTCCCCAAACTGCACAAAGATCCGGTCTGTCCACCCGGGCGGCCCATCGTCAGCGGAATAGACTCTCTGACATCCCGGGTGGGCAGATACATTGATTTCTTCTTGCAACCACTAGTAAAAGATATGCCATCATATGTCAAGGATTCAAGACATATCAACATTCTCGTGAATTTTGTCCCTACAGAGGGAATATTATTGGCAACTGCCGACGTTACCTCTTTGTACACAATTATCCCAGACGAGTTAGGCTTTCTAGCAGTTCGATATTATCTAGAGAGAGATTCAGAACTCCCAAAAGAGCAAGTGGAATTTATTATGGAACTTCTTGAATTCGCAGCCACACACAATTATTTCTGGTTTGACCAGAAATTTTACCAGCAGATTAGAGGTGTGGCAATGGGTGCCAAATATGCACCCAGCCTTGCAAATTTATTCATGGCTCTATGGGAGGAAGATGTCGTCTATGCCCAGAGGAGACCAGAGATGGTCCTCTGGGCAAGATATATAGACGATATCTTCCTCCTATAGGATGAGACAGACAGAGCCTTGATGATTTTTTCAAATTTTTGAATCACAATAATAGGGGGATTGAACTCAAGTATGAGGCCCATCCCCAAACAATTAACTTTTTAGATCTCAACATAGAGGTTAAGGATGGACGGTTTGAAACTTCCGCATATTTCAAGCCTTCAGATCGTAATTCTTTCATCTCATTAAAGAGCTGCCACCATCGACCGTGGCTTAAAAGGGTTCCAAAGAGTCAGTATATGCGTCTTCGATGCAATTGCACTGATTTGGATACCTTTCAACAACAGGCTGGAGTCTTGACTCACAGATTTTTAGAGAAGGGTTATAGCCAAGAATTTCTATCCCCCATCTTAGAGGAGGTGTCTCAGATGGAAAGAGGAGATCTCTTAAGGGAGAGAGGCTTGGACGAAGGACGTAATAGTTCTCCCCAATTACCCTTCATTACTACTTATTCTTTCCAAGCCAGACAGATTAAACAACTGATATCTAAGCACTGGCACATTCTTAAAAGCGATCGAACTTTGGGGAGCTGTTTACCGGAGCGTCCAGCTGTAGTGTTTAAAGGAACATCCTCTTTGAGGAACAGAGTCGCTCCGAATATCATAAATCCCCCCATTAGTAAGCCAGTCTTTTTTCAAGATCTAAAAGGTTTCTATAAATGTGGTAGGTGTAGGGTGTGTTCCTACAATGCTTCCACTACTAGGAGAGTACAGTTCTTCACTTCCACCAGTCGTTCTACCCAGTTTGAGATCAGGTCCTTCATCACCTGTAACACTAAGGCCGTGGTCTACCTGTTGCAATGCCCGTGTGGGCTGCAGTACGTGGGTAGGACCAAACGGCCGCTACAAGTTCGTCTAAACATACTTATAACTAATATAATCTCAGGGTTTAGAAACCACTCAGTCTCCAAGCATTATAGAGACCACCATAATAGAGACCCTTCAAAGACTATTTTTTTGGGGATAGACCATTTTACACCCCATTGGCGTGGGGGGTCTTTGATCAGGGGCATCTCAAAACTAGAGATGTCCTGGATCTATAGAGTGAGATCTTTCATCCCCTATGGCCTGAATATAGATGTTGACACCAACGCGTTTATTGACAACTCATGAGGTGTACTGGCCTTGATACACCTGACCACTAGCTTTTTTGCCCTGTATGTTTAGATTCGAAACCAATAGATTAATATAGGCTCCACTTAAAAAGATCTACATAGGCTGTCACCTAGTTGCGGAATTACTACCTACGTAAATGGGGATGGGTATTACTAGTACATTACTCTGCATCAAACCTGGCCTATTCATCCACTTCCCTTGGTTTGGGTGGGTAATTAATGGACACTAGTTTGAGGGGTATACGTACTGAATACATGTGATGTTATGTCCAAAAGGACCTATTTCACATGTATTATATATCCATGGTGTGTGTAAATTTACAATATAAAAATTTAAGACCATGGTATGAGGGTGATTCATTTATTACATGGAATTAATTCATGCCTCGCAATTTTGGTTTAAATATTCATGATGGATTTATTGTTTGAATATGTATATGTTTTTTTGGCGGTTCAATCCAACAAGTTTGGTATCTAGCATGATAATTTCGTATGTAAACCCAGTCTGACCCTCGAGTGGCCTAAACAAAAAAAACATTTTTAGATGAATAACATTTCTAATTTTTAATTTTTCCATTCTCATTTTTATATTTATCAGTAGTATGCAATTTATTTTTATTTTTATTATTTATTTATTTTTATTTTCATTTTCATTTATTTTTATTTTTACTTATTTCACATTTCATATTAATTTAATTGTATCAAATTACATTTTTTATAATAATTTATAAGGGAGCCATCCTTATTCTAAACATGGATTCATTTTTGATATATTCAGTTGAAGTAATTTTGCTGTACTTGAGCACACACATAAAAAAATAATGTGTTCATCTTATTAATATGGGCGAAATTTCCCAACCTTAAGATGGCCGCTTGCGCTTCTCTATAAGTTGCGTGGGTATGGCAAGAAGGGTAGATTTTCCCAAACTTAATATGGCCGCTCGTGCTTCAGATCGGAGGACAGCCTTTGTATATATACAGGTGGTGATGCAGCGGCGCGTCCTATCCCCTTTGATGACGTCATTTGTGATGAAACGTACGTCGGGAGGACGCGCTGACGTCACCACTGCTTTGAAATCTATTCCCGGGATTCGGGAGCCAGCCGGCATATGTGCACTTTTGATTTTAATATTGTGAGTATAATCTCTATATTTATTAAAATATTCTTGAGGTACTTCACTATGAGTCCCCTCTTTCCTCACATGACGCATGCTTATATGAGATGAGTACTGGGAAATGTAGTTTACTACGAGAGAGATTCTCAGCCTATAAAGATCTATGAATCGGATGGTATATCCATGTGAGAAATGGTAGACCTGAGCTGAAGATTTTGGTGGTTCCATATCCCAGGTAGGGGATTCACCTGTAGCTGAACATCCAGTGTTCTGGTAAGCCCCCTTAGATTCTTTGGTGGTGGACTCTCCTACACTTGCCAGTGCACTTGTGGTGCTAATACAATCTTTTGGAATATCACAGATTTATTATAGCGGTGGAAGGAACACTACACCGTTTGGACTTCTCACTCTGTCATTTGCAACTTCAATGCTTAAGTGTACTATTTAGCGCAGCTTGTATTTTGCCTATTGATTTTATATGTTTAGTATTTTCGCTGAAGCTCTTTTTGGGACTTTTAGCGCAGTTTATTGTGTGTTATATTTTACAGTGTTCTGCCACCACCAACACCCAAGGCCCAATTTTTCTGCACCTGTTTGCCTGGGGCATGTCATTACAAATTTTTAAATAAATTACAACTGTAGGGCCTGTTCCTGCTTCCAACAAGAGTAACTGTGAGGGGTTACAGTGTTCTGCCACCACCAACACCCAAGGCCCAATTTTTTGTACCTGTTTGCCTGGGGCATGTCATTACAATTTGTAAAATAAATTACAACTGCAGGTCCCGTTCCTGCGCCCAACAAGAGTAACTGCGTGGGATTACAGTGTTCTGCCACTACCAACACCCAATGCCAATCTTTTTGCACCTGTTTGACTGGGGCATGTCATTACAATTTTATAGAGTGCAGTCCCCGTAGTATATATAATGCAATTCAGACTATATGGTGCAGTCAGTGTAATATATATATATATTACACATTGTATTGAAGGGGTTAAGGGGAACCCCACGCTAAAATTTTTTTAAATAAGGGCCTGGTTTGGATTTTGGGGGACCCCCATGCAATTTTTTTCAGTGATTTTTGATCTAGATTGCCGGGATCCAACAATACACTACAACTGCGAGCAAGTTTAACCACTTAACGGCCGGGCCATAACCGAGTGACGGCTACAGCGCAGTGGCTTAATTCTGGGAGGGCATACAATGATGTCCTCCCAGAATCGCACATCCCCTGGGGCATGCACATGGGGCTGTCCATGCCCGCTGGGTTTGCGGGACCCGGCAGGACACGGATCGCGGAAAAAGGCCAATGAAAGCACCCCTTCACCGCGTGATTGTTCCATTCAATGACAGAGCGATCAGTGTAAACAAACCGATGTCGTGTACGGTTCTCTCCACTGATCACACAGATCATGTGAGCAGCGAAGGGAGAGGATGCGGTGTGGGGCTGCAAAAGGTATGCCAGCGCCAATGTGCCAATAAAGTGCCCCAATCAGCGCCCATAAAATGCCCCAATCAGTGCCCATAAGTGCCTCAATCTGTGCCCATAAGTGCCCTGATCTGTGCCCATAAGTGCCCAAATCAGTGCCCAGCAGTACCCCAATCCGTGCCCAGCAGTGCCCCTATCAGTGCCCAGCAGTGCCATATCAGTGCACAGCAGTGCCATATCCATGCCCAGCGGTGCCATATCAGTGCCCAGCAGTGCTATATCAGTGCCCAGTGGTGCCCCAATCCATGCCATATCAGTGCCCAACAGTACCATATCAGTGCACAGCAGTGCAAAATCAGTGCCCAGCAGTGCCCCAATCCATGCCATATCAGTGCCCAACAGTACCATATCAGTGCCAAGCAGTGCCATATCAGTGTATAGAAGTGCCACATCAGTGCCACATCTGTGCCCCATCAGTCCTCTACAGTGCCACGTCATTGTGTATTTTATGTCCCTAGAACCCCTGAAGGTGCTCCCTGTATGTTGGGCCTCTTTATGGGGCCACGATGCGTAAAAGTTATACACATGGGGTATCGCCATACTCAGGAGGAGTAGAACATATTTTGAGGTGTAATTTGTGGTATGCATATGCTGTGTGTGACAAATAATCTGTTAATATGACAATTTTGTGAAAAAAAATCTTCATTTTTTTTTTATTTATACCGCACAAAATAAAAACCCCAGTGGTGATTAAATACCTCAAAAGAAAGCTCTATTTGTGTGAAAAAATGTGAAAGATTTCATATGGGTGCAGTGTTGCATCACTGAGTAAATGTCATTCAAAATGTGAGAGCACTGAAAGCTGAAAAATGGTCTGGTTGTTAAGGGGGTTTAAGTGCCCAGTGGTCAAGTGGTTAAATTACTTTTTTCTTTAAAAATGTCATTTTGCTGTGGCACTCTTCTAAACATCACACAAATGCGCCACTTTACAGGCAGACTAAGGGACCCCCCCCCCCCCCCCCCAGGCACGATAGTTAAAGGAATATTTCATTTTTATTTTTTTTACTTGAAGCATTATAAACCACTAGAGATCCGCGCTATAGCCGAAAGAAGGCTACATCGCGGATCTGAATTGCAGAGCGTACTCACAGCTGGCGGGGGCGTGCTCTCACGGCCGCCGCACACTGCACACTGCGAGTCGGGCGGACTTCGTGTCTGCTGGAGACCCGCGATTGCCTAATAGAGCGGCAGAAAGGGGAACTGCCAATATAAACACGGTAGTTCTCCGTTCTGTGAGGGGGAACATAACAGATCTACTGATCGGTGTGATCAGAATTGTAAGATCTGTTATGTCCCTGCCAGCCCAGCCCCCATACAGTTAGAACACATCCAGGGAACACAGTTAACCCCTTGATTGCCCCTTAGTGTTAACCCCGTCCCTGCCAGTGACATTTATACAGTAATCAGTGGATATTTAAATATTTAACTTTCAGATCGCTGTATAAATGTCAGTGGTCCCAAAAAAGTGTAAAAAAATGTCCAACATGTCCGCTGCAATATCGCAGTCCCGATAAAAATCGCAGATTGCCGCCATTGCTAGTAAAAAAAATAAATAATAAAAACACCATAAATTAATTCCGGTTCATCCCTAAGAGTAATATCAGGTAGGTTACAAACGTACTATCCAGTTTCCATTATGCACACATTTGCAGCTGAATACAACAGAAGGAGGTGGCTCTACCCAGCATGGCTAAACACAGACAGTAAAACATTTCAAGGATTTACAATCCTAAACAATCCTAAACAATTCAAAAGTACTGCATGTGAACTTGAGGCAGTACTCAACATTAATTTATATACAGCCTCTTATGACTCTGTCTCTCAGAACAGTAAGTACTGGAGAAGGTCCTAAGAGAGTCTGTATCTAAATTAATGTTGAGCATTGTCATGGCTTCTTGCACTATGGGGAACACCCACATACAGCCATACCAGAAGGAGCAGTCCTTGCATAACCCTCACCGGTACCTAACAGGACATCAGGAGACCAGACTGAATGTTTTTTTTCATAGGCAGTTCCCATGTGTATTTTCAGGATCCCCATGGCCTGCCAGTTATTTTCCAGGTACTGGAATCCTCTAGTATCCCTACTACAAGACATTCTCACTCGAGTGCTCCAGCATACTCATACCATGAAAACCACAATCTAACACAAGCTTGGACAGGTTTGACCATGACCATGAATCTTCTCAATATATCCACTAGTAAAATATAAAACAGACTTATAACTCCTTTAACCACTTCCGGACCACCGTACGTCGTTTGACGGCGGTACTTTGAAGTGGAATACCGTTGTTATGGTAGCAGATAGCTACCATAACCCTGGTATCTTTTTTTTCAGGAAGCGATTCTGCGTCAGATAAAAGTGATCTTAGCGGCGGATTCAGAGGACTACAGGACAATCCATGGCCACTCCCAATACGTTCC
>BLSH010131889.1:94612-117837 GCA_018402905.1 Glandirana rugosa | reverse complement strand
GCAAAGTGATCACAAAAAATTGTCCCTGAAAATGTCCAAATGGAATATCTTAAAGTGCAATTAATAATATTGAAGGGTGTCTTCCAGTGCTCTAGGTGATGAAATGTTGATTTACAGTTTTCCCAAAATGTGTCTTCAACAGTGCAGGTGCTCCCCTGTGCAAATGGATAAGATTCTGCACTTACCGGACCCAGTTGACTCCCCCAGTCATAGGACTTGGGAGTCAATGCTCGCTTACGGTCTCTCACCCGACCGTGGGTAGGCGTCCGTTCGGCTACAGTCACCGTTCACTTACGGGGTTCCATCAATCCCAGGTGTATAATGGGAAGAGAAAAGAGAACTCACATTGCACGCCTCTTTTTGGTAAAAGGTTTTATTTCTGCCAAATAACACATGCACAAATGTTGTACAGTCTCCCATGGTCGCCGCGACTCTGCAGTGTCGTCTTGCGTACCAGTGGGGAGTGGCCAGGTGGAATGCAGGTAACGCAAGGCCACTCCCCACTGGCACGCAAGACGACACTGCAGAGTCGCGGCGACCACGGGAGACTGTACAACATTTGTGCATGTGTTATTTGGCCGAATAAACCTTTTACCAAAAAGAGGTGCGCAATGTGAGTTCTCTTTTCTCTTCCCATTATACACCTGGGATTGGTGGAACCCCGTAAGTGAACGGTGACTGTAGCCGAACGGACGCCTACCCACGGTTGGGTGAGAGACCGTAAGCGAGCATTGACTCCCAAGTCCTATGACTGGGGGAGTCAACCGGGTCCGGTAAGTGCGGAATCTTATCCATTTGCACAGGGGAGCACCTGCACTGTTGAAGACACATTTTGGGAAAACTGTAAATCAACATTTCATCACCTAGAGCACTGGAAGACACCCTTCAATATTATTAATTGCACTTTAAGATATTCCATTTGGACATTTTCAGGGACAATTTTTTGTAATCACTTTGCACTTTATATTTGATTATTGTTGGTGGCATTGCACAGCAAAAAAATCATTTCAGGATTGCAATATTATTCACAGGATTTGCACTGACTGCACATGTCACTTTATTCGCATATTATTTTAATATTATTCTGCTATTAATTTATATCAAACATTGGCACAGTTTGCACAGAAAAAATTGTTTACAGAATTCGATTAACTGTTTATAGAATTGCACTGATTATTTATGGTACTTTAACCTGGTGGAGAAATCCTTTTTGGTAGAAACCACTGCAGACTGTAAGATCTATGTTTACCACTTAGATCACCCCACCACATAGCAAGCGCTGTTTTTGCATACATTCATCATCAAATTCTTTACCCTAATAAAGAACTTCAACAGCAGCTGCTAGGTAAAACATAACAACCACTAGTCCGTGGCGCAGGTACCTCTTTATATTTAATATTTAACAGTAGTTATTATGTTTTCTTTTTTATATATATATTTCACTGCAATATACTCTTTATTATTTCTATAATTTCTCCTGGTGTAACCTCATCAGGTCCCCCAAGAGGGATGAGAACAACCAAGAAAGAAAAAGAGGAAAAAAGAAATGAAAGAATAAGAAAGATAGAAAGGAAAGCAAGATATCAAGAGTTCAGAAACTCAGAGATTGCCGAACGCCAGTTTAATTAATAATTATTTGTTAAGGATGTAAACGCATCGGAATATTTGAATAAAACCCAAACTCTCCAGAGTTTATTAAATTTTTCGGTGTCTTCAGAAGATATAGCTCTTATTTCCTCCATACCGTAAAGAATGGGCGTATCAAACTGCAATCCCACCATATAGTCTCCAGTAATTAATGATTATCTTTTCATTATCAATACCAACTAGCTTTCATAGATCACCTTTAAATGTTAGATAATGTATAAAAGATGTGAAGAGGTTCTTTCCACCCTATCGACAGTGTACACATCCAAGCTCTGAATTAGACAACAGCAACATCCTAGCAATATCTCAAACAATAATAACTAACTCTTCCTGGGCAGCCTCAGGACAGTTTATCGATGTCTGTCTGTAAAGATATGAAAGTCTGTCTTTTTTTTTCCTTTCTTTGCTAGTGGCATTTTAGAAAGTCATTATTGTAAATGAAAGTTATTGTTTTTTTATTTAGCTCTTTCCCAAAACTAACCTCTTAATCTTCAAATTGTTTTATAACCCTTTTAGCAAACAAAAAAGTAAGCAGTGTAATGATTTCTTGTTAACTGGAACTCTTGGTCCTGTGAGTGAAGGATTCATAACATGTAATTACTAGAAGATACATTTTTATTTTGCATTGTTTACTTAGGAATTTGATAAAAACATAAAGAGCGTAACTCACTAAAGTTAAATAATTTATTAAAAAATTAAAAGTCAGCAGCAACAAATACAATAGCTGCTGACTTTTAAAAAATAGACACTTACCAGTCGAGGAATCCAGCGCCGTCTTCACCCGGGCTAGTTCTTTGACAGTCTTTGGGTCCCTGGCACCACCATCTTGGCTGTGGGAATCTAATCTACAGGGTGGGCCATTTATATGGATACATCTTAATAAAATGGGAATAGTTGGTGATATTAACTTCCTGTTTGTGGCACATTAGTATATGTGAGGGGGGAAACTTTTCAAGATGGGTGGTGACCATGGCGGCCATTTTGAGGTCGGCCATTTTGAATCCAACTTTTGATTTTTCAATAAGAGGAAGAGGGTCATGTGACACATCAGACATATGAGTGCTGCCAGCATTGCTGCAGAGGTTGAAGGGATGGGGGGATCAGCCTGTCAGTGCTCAGACCATACGTCGCACACTGCATCAAATTGGTCTGCATGGCTGTCGTCGCAGAAGGAATCCTCTTCTAAAGATGATGCACAAGAAAGCCCACAAACAGTTTGCTGAAGACAAGCAGACTAAGGACATGGATTACTGGAACCACGTCCTGTTGTCTGATTAGACCAAGATAAACATATTTGGTTCATATGGTGTCAAGCGTGTGTGGCGCAACCAGGTGAGGAGTACAAAGACAAGTGTGTCTTGCCTACAGTCAAGCATGGTGGTGGGAGTGTCATGGTCTGGGGCTGCATGAGTGCTGCCAGCACTGGGTTCATTGAGGGAACCATGAAAGTTAACATGTACTGTGACATACTGAAGCAGAACATGATCCCCTCCCTTCAGAGACTGTTCCGCAGGGCAAAATTCCAACATGATAATGACCCCAAACACACCTCCAAGATGACCACTGCCTTGCTAAAGAAGCTGAGGGTAAAGGTGATGGACTGGCCCGGCATGTCTCCAGACCTAAACCCTATTGAGCATCTGTGGGACATCCATAAATGAAAGGTGGAAGAGTGCAAGGTCTCTAACATCCACCAGCTCAGTGATGTTGTCATGGAGGAGTGGAAGAGGACTCCAGTAGCAACCTTTGAAGCTCTGGTGAACTCCATGCCCAAGAGGGTTAAGGCAGTGCTGGAAAATAATGGTGGCCACACAACATACTGACACTTTGGGCCCAATTTGGACATTTTCACATAGGGGTGTACTCACTTTTGTTGGCAGCGGTTTAGACATTAAGGGCTGTGTGTTGAGTTATTTTGAGGGGACAGCAAATTCACACTGTTATACAAGCTGTACACTCACTACTTTACATTGTTGCAAAGTGTAATTTCTTCAGTGTTGTCACATGAAAAAATATAATAAAATATTCACAAAAATGTGAGGAGTGTGCTCACTTTTGTGAGATACTGTAAATATATATATATATTATTTTCTTTTTTTTTATAGAAAAAAATGTATTCATATGATGTAAACGTCCAGTACAGAGAAAAAGCACATACAGGTACATTTGTGACAGGTATGATGCAAAGGTTTCTCATTCACAGAGTAAATGAACTTTACTAAAGAAAGGAGCATACATGTTTACTACTCAACTTCATATACAGCATATACAGGGCCTTAATCATAAATGCAGGTAGTGGTCTCCTTTGAGTGGGTAGGTTCAGAGGCCTGGTAACTCTGCCATAAGTTGTGAGAGGGGAGTGCTTGCATCTAGTTGTATCTAGGTTTGTCTGGGTGGGGGTGTGTACCAGTACACCTGTCCTCCGTGTATCTATAATCACTGATTTGGAGGTGGAGGCTAAGTGTGAAGAAAGATGGGGGGGTATCAGGAGGGTCAGGAAGGGAAGGAGGGGGCCATGGGGTGGGGTAAGGGAAGGGAGGTGCTTAAACTCCGTTTGGCTTGTGGGGTGTTGCGGGATCTGGGGCGCCTGGTGTTACAAGTCTTGTGCATGCGCGTTACTGTTAGTGTTCTGCGGGGTCTCGTAAGGTGGATACCAGTGGGGTACTACGATGTGTGTAGCGTTTCTTGGTAGTGATTCGGCGGGGTTCAGGAGTGGGACACTGTTGGAGTCATGAGTGATCCCTTTTTAAGGGGAGGGGGTAGCTTGAGCGTCTGACAGTATTCGGGGGAAGACTTGAAGTGAATACAGCAAGCCCATTGTGTGTAGAATTTATGAAGGGTATTACAGGCGATAGTGATGAGCTCTTCCATCTCCGCGATTTTGTTGATTCGCTTGTACCTTTTTGCTAAGAAGGGTATGCTGCTGGTACCCCATAATCTGGGGATACATGACTTTGCTGCGTTCGCCATTCACATGGCCAATGATTTGTGGTATGAACGAGTTTTAGTATTTTGATGGTGAAGTAAATATTGTGCGGGGGTAAAGTCCATGTCATATGTGGTTATTTGCTTAATTAGTTTGTGTACCTGGTTCCAGAACGTTTGAATGTGTGTGCAAATATGTAAGAGAGAGAGTGGGATCACCTCCAACACTTTTCCGGGATGGTTTTATCAAGTTTGTGAAGGATTGATGGGGCACGGTACCATCTAGAGATGATCTTGTAGTTGGTCTCCTGTATGGACACATTTATGGACCCCTTATGAGCATGAGTATGTATATCTTGCCAGTCTGTGTCTGAGAGATTTCATTTTAAGTCCCGGGTCCACGATTTACATGCCGCCCTTCGTCTGCCTTCGTATTGTCCCAGAGTATATTGTGGATCGCTGAACTGGAATGACGTTGCGGCGTGTCATTTAGGCATAATTTTTCAATGAGGGTTAGGACCCCTGTTATGTTAGAGGAGTGGCTTGCGCTGTTAAAAAAGTGCCTGACTTGCAGATAGCCGAGAGGATCTAGGTGCTATTGTGAGGTTATCTTGGCGTTTATGTGGTCCAGAGAATATAGATTTCCCTCCTTGGACTGGTGGTGTAGGCGTGTGCCTATTTTTGGTTGGTTATTTGACAGAGGATGGGGGGTCATCCCTGGGAGGAAGTCAGGGTTGTGGAGTATTGGTGTTAGCAATCCCAGGGACCTGGATAGTTCTAACATTCGGCTTAATGTGTTGAAACAGTTCAACGTTGGGACGTGAGTGGGTAAGTTGTTACGTCTTTAGGTAGGCAGATGTAGCGGATCCATGGGGTGTGGCTGATGGGTATGTTGGAGAGTGCGTTCTACAGCGCTGCCAAATATTTAGTCTGATGGTGGACATGCCAGTCTACAATGCACTGCAGGTGGCAGGCCCAGTAGTATAGCTGCATGTCAGGTAAACCCGCAGCCCCTTTAATTTTGGGTTTGGTTAGTTGGGAATATTTAATTCTGGCATGCTTGTGGGACCAGAGAAAATTTCTGCATTTAGTTTTTATTGTCTGAAAGAAGAATTGTGGGAGTTCTATTGGGAGTGTTTGGAACAGGTATAGGACGCGGGGAAGAATATTCATTTTTAAGATTGCCATCCTGCCAAACCATGAGAAGTGAGCTTTGTCCCACTGTTTCAAGTCTTCTGTAATAGTTTTGAGGAGGGGAAGGAAGTTTTTGTAGTAGAGTTGTATTAGTTTTGAGAGTATCTGAGTTCCCAGATAGGTTATTGATTCAGAGTTCCATCTGAAAGGAAAGTTCTCCCTACTATTTGTATATTGGGCTTCCGGGAGTGTGATTTCGAGAAATTGATTTTAAAGTGGGGGATGTACTGAAACATCTGGAAATCTTTGAGGAGATTTGGGAGTGAGATGTGGGGCTCTGTGAGGAATAGAAGTATGTCGCCCGCGTATGCGGCTACCTTAATTTGAGTGTTGTTTATGGAGATTCCCTTTATGTCCGTGTTGTTCTTTAGTTTGTGCAGGAATGGTTCAAGAGTTAGGGTGAAGAGGATAGGGGACAAAGGGCATCCCTGGCGCATATCGTTACTGATTGAGAAGGCGTTTGATAGATTGCCGTCGGCGCCTACTCTCGCCTTTGGGTTTGAGTATAAAGCCATTATAAGGTTTATCATTCTTTTCTCTGAAGCCAATCAAGCTAGTAGGTGATCCCAGGCAAGTCTATCAAACGCCTTCACAGCGTCCAGTGAAGGAGGAGTCTGGGTGTTTTTCATCAATGATGAATATGAAGTGTTTTCAGGGTGTTATCCCTGGCTTCTCTGCCCAGGACAAAACCCACTTGGTCCCTGGATATTAGGGTATTCAGGAGCGGGAGTATGCGATTTGCCAGGATTTTGGTGATGATTTTTAGATCTGCGTTTAGGAGCGAAATTGGTCTGTAGTTAGGAGCTAGTTCTTGGTCTTTCCCAGGTTTAGGGACAACGCAGATACAGTATGTGCTTAAAGTAGGTTAGTAGGGGGTTTGGATGGCTTGGCCAATCGGTTGAATGCTTGAAGAAAAGGCTTTGTCAATTTGTTTGTGAATATCTTGTAATATGTCATGCAAAAACCGTCTGGCTCGGGGCTTTTGCCAGGTTTCATTTGTTTGATTGTCCCTTTGAGTTCTGCGGGGGTTAGGGGGCCGTTGATGTCAGCTGCTTGTTGTTTGGAGATGGATGTTGGGCTGTATTGTGTGAGAAAATCTGATATTATCACACTACGGGATCTTTGTTCTGCTTTGGGCTTTTGCTCTGGTGGGAGGTTGTACAGTTTTGCATAGTACTCTGCAAAGTGGTTTGCTAAGTCTGCATTATTGGTGATTAGTTTCTCTTCTGGTGTGCGCATTTTATGGATCGTGTTCTTAACTTTTTTGGCTTGAAGGGCTCTGGCAAGGAGTCTACTGGCTTTGTTGCTGTGCTCATAAAAGAGCTTTTGAGAGAGAACAAAGTTCCTCCTAACCTCCTTTGCCAGTTCTTCCTGTAAGGTGTCTCGGGCTATCTGCAACTCAGACAACGTATTGCACGCCTGTGTAAGCTTGTGAGTACGTTCTAATGAGTGAATTTGTTATAATACCAGTTAATGTGTTCTTGATTGGTTCATTTGCGGTTTGCGGCCATCCGGATGAGTTCCCCTCTAATAACGCACTTGTGGGCCCCCCACTGAGTGAGATGTGTTGTGTCGGAGGTGTCATTCGCGTTGAATAAGTCTTTGATGGATTTGTTAAGTCGGGTAGTGTTTACTGGGTCTGTTAAGAGTGATGTGTCCAATTTCCATGGGGTGTAAGACTATGTGCATTCTGGAAAGGTAAAGGATGCCGTGATAGGGTGGTGGTCAGACAAAAACGAGGGTTCGATGGTGGCTGTATTAAGGAAGGGGAGATCTCTTTGGGAGATAAACAGGTAATCGATCCTAGTGTATTTGCCATGGGGCGAAGAGTAAAAAGTATAGTCTCTGGTGTTGGGGTGTAAGGTACGCCAGGTGTCATGCAATAAAAGGTCCTGGAGTTGGATCTTAATTATATATATATATATATATATATATCACATTGCCTTCAGTGTAGACTATATATACAGCTCATTCAGTGTATAGCATATAGAGTCAGTTCAGACAATGTAAGAAATAAGAATATAAAGCATCTCACAAAAGCGAGTACACCCCTCACATTTTTGTAAATATTTTATTATATCTTTTCATGTGACAACACTGAGGAAATTACACTTTGCTACAATGTAAAGTAGTGAGTGCGCAGCTTGTATAACAGTGTATATTTTCTGTTCCCTCAAAATAACTTAACACACAGCCATTAATGCCTAAACCGCTGGCAACAAAAGTGAGTACACCCCTAAGTGAAAATGTCCAAATTGGGCCCAATTAGCCATTTTCTCTCTCCAGTGTCATGTGACTTGTTAGTGTTACAAGGTCTCAGGTGTGAATGGGGAGCAGGTATGTTAAATTTGGTGCTATTGCATAAAATATTTACAAAAATGTGAGGGTAGAGACTGTTAGTCAAAATAACTACCACTGACACCCGTACACACTGGTGCTTACCAGACAGACCGGATCCCCATCACAGAGGTCGGGTCAACATGTCTTATAAATTCAGTGCACAGATGATGCGTCCACCTACTCTCATACTGGTCACTGGAAGTTCAACATGGCACCTCATGGCAAAGAACTCTCTGAGGATCTGAAAAAAAAGAATTGTTGCTCTACATAAAGATGGACTAGACTATAAGAAGATTACCAAGACCCTGAAACTGAGTTGCAGCACGGTGGCCAAGACCATATAATAGTTTAACAGGACAGGTTCCACTCAGAACAGGCCTCCCATGGTTGACCAAAGAAGTTGAGTGCACATGCTCAGCGTTATATCCAGAGGTTGTCTTTGGGAAATAGATGTATGAGTGCTGCCAGCATTGCTGCAGAGGTTGAAGGGGTGGGGGGGGGGGGGATCAGCCTGTCAGTGTTTAGACCATGTGCCGCATACTACATCAAATTGTTCAGCGTGGCTGTCGTCCCAGAAGGAAGCCTCTTCTAAAAATGATACACAAGAAAGCCTGCAAACAGTTTGCTGAAGACAAGCAGATTAAGCACATGAATTCCTTGAACCATGTCCTGTGGTCTGATTAGACCAAAATAAACTTATTTGGTTCAGATGGTGTCAAGTGTGTGTAGCAGCAACCAAGCGAGGAGTACAAAGACAAGTGTGTCTTGCCTACAGTCAAGAATGGTGGTGGGAGTGTCATGGTCTGGAACTGCATGGTTGCTGCCGGCACTGGGGAGCTACAGTTCATTGAGGGAACCATGAATGCCAACATTTACTGTGACATACAGAAGCAGAGCATGATACCCTTCCTTCGGAGACTGGGCCACAGGGCAGTATTCACTTTTGTTGCCAGCGGTTTAGACATTAATGGCTGTGTGTTGAGTTATTTTTAGGAGACAGCAAACTTACACTGTTATACAAGCTGTACGCTCACTACTTTACATTGTAGCAAAGTGTCATTTCTTCAGTGTTGTCACATGAAAAGATATAATAAAATATTTACAAAAAGGTGAGGGTAGAGACTGTTAGTCAAAATAACTACCACTGACACCCGTGCACACTGGTGCTTACCAGACAGACCGGATCCCCATCACAGAGGTCGGGTCAACATGTCTTATAAATTCAGTGCACAGATGATGCGTCCACCTACTCCTCGTCACCAATATGGCCGCCACGTGTCTCTGCGCGCTGACGTCACATGTCATACGTACTAACGCGTTTCATCATAGGCTGACCGTCAAAGGCCAGCCTATGATGAAATGCGTTAGACCTAATGACATGTGACTTCAGCACGCAGAGACACGTGAAGGCCATATTGGTGGTTGGAAACATTTCCTCAATTGTTTCAATGCGAACGTTACCAAGGAACATGTGAGTGTATGAATTTTTAATTTAATAAATTACTTTTAAACTTAATATACTACACTATATTGCGCCTCTATCCTCTTTTGGTCACCATCCGATGGACGAATGGGAGGAGTGAGCTTTATGCCTATCGGTGATTTCTGACATCAATGTGACTAGGGCTTCAGTGTGTGATTACACCAGGACGCCGGTCGCCACTGAGAGATCAGATAAGGATTGTGTGACGAGGAGTAGGTGGACGCATCACCTGTGCACCGAATTTATAAGACATGCTGACCCGACCTCTGTGATGGGGATCCGGTCTGTCTGGTAAGCACCAATGTGTACGGGTGACAGTGGTAGTTATTTTGACTAACAGTCTGCGCCTACTGTTGGAGTTATTTCCTTATGTGGAATACCCTGGTGGTGGGACCGGAGAGCAGCATAATTTTATATATGAACGTTTCTGGACTATGTAAGCGCTGCACCTTCTTTTCTTTTATAGTTACAGTGTACTGCCACCACCAACACTTAAGTTCCAATCTTTCTGCACCTGTTTACCTGGGGCATGTCATTACAGTGTTTGATATAAATTACAACAGCAGTTACAGTGTTCTGCCACCACCAACACTCAAGGCCCAATTTTTCTGCACCTGTTTGACTGGGTCATTTCACGCTCTTAAAGGAGAAAATTATTTTTATGCAAGTGTCAGGCTTTCTTTTTTTTTATATTTCATTGCATTTTAGTGTAAATATGAGATTTGAGGTATTTTCGATCCCAGTTCTCATATTTAAGAGGTCCGGTCATGCTTTATTCTATTACAAAAAATGTTTACATTCCTTGTAATAGGAATAAAAGTGACCCATTTTTTTTTTCAATTGACAGTGTAAAAATAAAAAACAAGTAAAATAAAAAAAAATAAATAAAAAATTTAAAGCGCCCAGAAGCCCCGTCCACATATGAAAATGGTGTTCAAACCACACATGTGAGGTATCGCAGCGATCGTTAGAGTGAGAGCAATAATTCTAGCACTAGTCCTCCTCTGTAACTCAAAACTAGTAACCGGTAGAAATTTTTAAACTTCACAGATGGAGATTTATGTCATTCCATGAGCAGGCGCAATTTTGAAGCATGGTATGTTGGGTATCAATTTACTCAGCATAACATTGTCTTTCACACTGCAGAAAAAAATTGGGCTAACTTTACTGTTTTCTTATTTTTAATTCAAAAAAGGGAATTTTTTCCAAAAAAATTGCGCTTTGAAGACTGCTGCACAAATATTGTGTGACATAACGTACTACAAAACCGCCATTTTATTATCTAGGGTGTTAGAAAAAAATATATATAATGCCTGGGGTTCTAAGTAATTCTCTTTAAAAAAACAGATTTTAAGTTGTAAACACCAAATCTCAGAAAGAGGCTCTGTCCTTAAGTGGTTAAGGGGAACCCCGTGCCAAAATATTTTTTTAAAAAATGATGTGGGATCCCCCCAAAATCCAAACCAGGCCCTTCAGGTCTGGTATGGATTTTAAAGGGAACCCGTGCCAAAAAAAAAATAAAAATGCATAGGGGTCCCCCCAAAGTCCGTACCTTCAGGTCTGGTATGGATTTTAAAGGGTAGTCTGTGCCAAATTAAAAAAAATGGTGTAGAGGCCCCCAAAATCCAAACCAGACCCTTATCCAAGAACACAGCCCTGTCATGGCAGAAGGGGGTGGGGACAAGCGAGAGCCCCCCTCTGAACCATACTAGGTCACATGCCCTCAACATGGGGAGAGGGCTTTGGGGTCCCCAAAGCACCTTGTCCCCATGTTGATGGGGAGAAGGGCCTCATCCTGACAACCCTGCCCAGTGGTTGTGGGGGTCTGCGGGTGGGGGAGCTTATCGGAATCTGGAAGCCCCCTGTAATAAGGGAGCCCCCAGATCCCAACCCTCCCCTGTGTGAATGAGTATGGGGTACATAGTACTCCTACCCATTCACCAAAAAAGGAGTGTGGTGGTACAAAAACATGAGGCAGTTTTTGACAAGTCCTTTATTGTGTAAAATAGCTCTTTTTCTTCCTTTCTTCCTCCATCTTCTCCTGCCCCAGTCCTTCTTCTGGTCTTCTGCTTCTTCTTTCAGTCTTCTTCCTTCCTCTCGTCGTCTTCTTCAATCCTCATCTTCTTCTTCCTTCTCTTTCTACATTTCTACATTATACAATATACCCCTACTCATTCACATAGGGGGGGTAGGGATCTGGGGGCCCCCTTATTAAAGGGGGCTTCAAGATTCCGATAAGCCCCTGCCCGCATACCCCCACAACCGCTGGCCAGGGTTGTCAGGATAAGGCCCTTCTCCCCATCAACATGTGGCCTGGTATGGTTTGGAGGGGAGGACACTCGCTCGTACCCACCCCCTTCTGCCATGCTAGGGCTGCACGCTCAGATAAGGGTCTGGTTTGGATTTTGGGGGGACCCCACACCATTTTTTTTAAAACATTTGGTGCGGGGTTCCCCTTAAAATCCATACCAGACCTGAAGGGCCTGGTACGGACTTAGGGGGGAACCCCTACGCAATTTTTTTTTAAATTTTGGTACGGGGTTCCCCTTAAAATACATACCAGATCTGAAGGGTCTGGTATGGACATTGGGGAGACCTCAACACAATTTTTTTTTAATTTCGGCATGGGGTTCCCCTTAAAATTCACACCAGACCCGAAGAGCCTGGTTTGGACTGGGGGACACCCCCAACGCAATGTTTTTTCAGTGATTTTTATCTATATTGCCGGGAACTGGCAATACATTATAGCCACAAGCGATTTTAAATGACAATTTTTCCTTTACAAATGTCATTTTGCAGTGACACTGTTCTAAACATCACAGAGATGCACCACTTTACAGGCATACCATAGGGACCTCCCAGATACAATATTTAAAGGAAAATTTAAATTTTTTTCACTTTAAGCATTATTAAAATCCCTGCTCCTGAAAAAAGGATTGATTTTGAAACTTTTTTTTGCATCGGTATATGTCCCCTAGGGCAGTACCCAGATCGATATACAGTTTTTATGACAATAACTTGCATATAAGCCTTTAAAATGAGCACTTTTGATTTTTCATGTTTGAGTCCCATTGATTTTAACAGCATTTGCGTGTTTGCACAATTTTTTTTCTGTTCGCATGTTCTGGTGCAAACCAAACGGGGGGTGTTCGGCCCATCCCTAATAACAGAGTGGCAGATGAAATTGCCAAAGTGAAAGCAGTTGTGCCAATTGATCCTGTCTTGATGAACTTGGCCAACTGGGCCCTCAAGCAATCTGGAAATTTGGGACAGAAAGTGACATATGAATGGACACAGCAGAGAGGATTGCCGATATCCATGGACATAATACAGACTGTAATAGGGGACTGTACAGTGTGTGGAGAAGTGCGACAATGGCCATTGCAAAAGTACTCCACCAGGTCGATTAAGAGTGGGGAGAGGCCTGCAGAGATCTGGCAGATTGATTTCTTTGGTCCCTTGCCCCGGGGAAGCAATGGACTGAGATATTGTTGCACTGCAGTGGACACCTATTCAGGATTTTTGTTTGTTCATCTTTGCAAACGTGCAGATCAAGCAGCAAAGCTTCAACTGCTCCAGAAACTTGTCATTGCTTATGGATATCCCAAACAAGTCCAAAAAGGGATAACGGCTCACTCTTCACCGGATCAACAGTACAGCAATGGGCCAAAGACTCTGGGGTGTGCTGGTTGTGCCACATCCCATACCATCCACAGGCAGCTAGTTTGATTGAAAGATATAACGGGCTATTGAAGGACCAGATACACAAGCTTACACCCACACCTACACTAAGGGGGTGGGATTGGGTGCTCACACAGGCAGCCATGTTGTTAAATTCTAGGCCAATAGCCAAAAGCACACCATATGAGAGGATGGTGGGGGCTGGGGTTCAGATTCTACAGCTGAAGTGCAGAGTTCAGTATTTATGTAAGGTTCCTGAAAGAACAGGGCTTAACAGATACCATGTTACTGCTGCCCATGAATGAGAAGGAATCTGGCAAGAAGGTTTGAAGTTATATTTGCATTGGTAGATGAGCTTCAGGATAGTGGCCTGGACTAATTGGTTAGCGGATACTTCTCAGCAAGAGTGGAAAGTGAGGCTGGATAACATAAAATCTTCCAAAATAAATAGCATTGATCTTCTGGAAAATATCAGTATATTTCCTCTCCTCCCTATTGATGTTCTTTGGGAGGGTCAGACGTGGATATAGGCAGGTGGCAAAAGTGTTGGTCAGAGATCCAGGCAAGAAGCCAGTTAGAGGAGAGATTGTAGCTTAAGGGCCGGGGTTCTACTGTTTATGTATTATTAGAAATTAGGAACTGATAATCCGCTTTGTTTTCCACTCCACAGGCTGTCTCCAATTTGATCCATAGGAAGACCAGAGAAAAGTGGCTACATGATGGACAGAATAATGGAAGACTGCAAGAGCTGTGGAGAGCAAGGACTTTGATGTATTACAAGCCTGGACTTGTTTCTAAAGAACTTTAGAATGGATTTGTTAATGAACTTTTAGCCAAAGACTAAAACACCTTCTCAGTGACATAACTCTGGGAGGGGTTACATTCAAGGAAAATTAATGTTCAGTGTGAGTTATTAGTCTATGTGGAGTTTGAGAGAAAAAATCAAGGGCGGAATGTGTTGCGTTTTTATAAAATATATTATATGAACGATTTTTTTTTCTATAAGACTGTCATAGAATAGAAATCAGGTTACTGCAAGTTTGTTTGAGGATGCTCCTCAAACAAATCCTTTTGGATACAATGAGAACTTGGATACCATTGCTGTATTCAGTTGACAGTTTTAGGAGTCCATCGTCTCCATAACTACAGTAAACAGGTAATATATAACCTATGGCATGTATGATGGCAGAGTGCCATCTTGAGGTAGAATGGGAGAATGCCTCTCTAATTGAAAGCTGCAGAAATGTCTTTCTGTTAGTCGGTTGTTAAGGTAAATGAGTTTGTAACCATTGTCAACAAAGCCCAAATAAAAGGAGCAGCAGAGACTTCATTGTGCCTAAAACACCAAGTACAGTCTGTAAGACCAAGAGGGCTCCGTAATGCATTAACTCCAAAAGACTCCCATCTGTAACCAGCCATTGCAGAAAAAGATGCTTTCCCCTGATTCTCCAACAACTACTAACTGAGTCCTCATTGTCACCGGAGATCACAAACACAGTAAGTAAGTAACTGTATTTCTGCTGTTACAGATCATAGTTTCTGCTTGTTTGCTAGGCTGTTAATTTGCTATAGATATCTGATAGTCTTGTACTGTATTCCTAATATTGTAATAGTTTTGTATTTACAGCATTTTTGTGTAGTAAAAGCACATTTATACACTGAACAGGTCTGAGCTTCCTTGCTTACATAGCAAAGTAACCTTGCTAGATGCAAGCAAAACAACAGTGAACCTGTAGGACAGCACTGTTAAAAGTATTGTTGTTGTGAGTACTGCAGGGAAAGCTGCTTATTATAACTACTGCTGTACAAAAAATATTCTAATTTAACTACTTATGTGCAGCAAATTTTAAAATATACTGTATATCTCAAGCAGGAATCTGGTTTTTACTATAAATATGTGTTAAGGTCACATCAACAATCATTTTTAGGTAAAAAGTATACAAATTCAAAAATATATGTGCTCACTGAAAAATATACTATAGTCTCTTCAGGAGTTAAGGGTCCATCAAAGACCTGACTCTTAGATAAAATAAGGTTAATTTCACCTCACTTTACACTTTAGTAAATCAGGCCCAATGTTCATATGAGGACCTCATAAGCAAATCATACAAAGATCAATAGTTTAGACTGTAAATGATTTCAAGCCTATTTGAGTTTGATTGCCACCCAAAGCATTCATTTTAGTAGTTAATTCTTGTATAAAGGCCTTTTGTTTACGTTCTCTCTCTGAAAGACATATTCTCATTTCATACGCAATGCACTCTGTCAGAGAGTCACTGGAGCTTGTCCTGCTTGCATCCTCATAAAGTTTGAAGTAATGTACGTATTTCTAGAGACTGTTTATTTTACTATGGAAGTATTGAGGTCATAAACAACACCTTTACAGGTTAGAAGGTAATGGCAAGTATTGTAATAGAATGGTTAGAAGTACATTTATCTCAGAACCAAACAACTGACAAGATGTATTTATAAAAACATTACAGCAGGTGGTCCCTTTTGTTAAGTGGAATAAAAATACCCACCTAAAACATTATCCTGTTCATAAGTCTTGGTGTGAAAAAATAATTCTCTAAATTATAATTAGAAGTGACAATATGAATATAATATTTCCATATTTCCATTATTTTTAATGCAATAATTTGGTGCTTTCAACTTGGCAGTGGTGTCTTTAATTAGATCTAACAACAGGGTTTTCCATCTGGACTGAACTGAATACTGATCAGATGAGACAGAAAATGGCTAGTTTTAACTGGCTGAATTGTAACCAATGGTATGCTCATACAATCGTTATCAACTTGTGATCATAACATGCATGTATTAATATTATTTTTTTTGTGTGTGGGGTAATTGATCAATTTATTTCTAGCCATACACATTAAGCCTCATAGTTGGCAATTACTGTACATAGATTTAAAAATAAAGGAATTTGAGGGGAGCACTGAATAGCTCAAAGTCACAGTTTCAGACTCATCATACCCTTACAAATACTAAGGAATAGAAAGTAAACCATGCCGGCCAGTGGGTTCAAATAAGGAAAGTTACATACAGTTCAGGAACCTTGCCATTTTTTTGTTGCTGCTGGCACAAGTTTTATTAGTGCATAAACTGTTTATAAATTGTATTCATTTTAGATTATTTTATATGCCCTATATAGTCCTCTCTATCCAATTCTTTATTGTAAATAAGAAAAAATGAAAAAGTATTTACCTTCAACCCAAATTAAAACTTGTTTTCTTAAGTGAGGGTGACATTCCTATAAAGGGCAGAAAAAAAAGTGTGAGGATTGGGAGCCTCTATTTTCCTGAGATTAGGTGACAAAGCTAAGTGACATCAACCTCTACTAGGTGAACAAGCCTTACACTGGGGTTTAAGGTAATCATTATTTTTTATTTTTCTGCATAATCCACTTTTTTTCTTAGGCCTTAAAATCTAGGATTAGAACAGGGGAGGGGGCAGACGTGCTACCATATAGTGCTTTGTTGTTGTGGACTACCAGGTCCACTTTGTTACACTGGTTTAACATGTTTTGAATAGAATGCTTTCATTTACTATCAAACATAAATTTAGCCCTACCTACAGAAGACAAACAGCATTATCCAATATCATTGCTAAATTAAAATTTAATTATTTTAGCACCATATAGGATAATAGCATACCATTAGAGTTGAGCGGACACCTGGATGTTCGGGTTTGGCGGGTTCGGCCGAACTTAGCGAAAAAGTTTGAGTTCGGCCCCAAACTTGACCTGAACTTGACCCCGAACCCCATTGAAGTCAATGGTGACCCGAACTTTTGGGCACTAAAATGCCTCTAAAAAGTCCTGGAAAGGGCTAGAGGGCTGCAAAAGGAAGCAAAATGGGGGTAAGAGTAGGACAAGTGCTCTGCAAACAAATGTGGATAGGGAAATAACTTAAAATCACATTAAAAAAATAAAAAATGGAGGAGGAGGTGGATGTGGAGTAGGAGGTTGAGGAGGCGGTGACCGCAGCGGTGTAGGTGGAAGTGGTGGTGGAGGAGGAGGTGGTAGCCAACACTGTTTTTTGTTTGTTTGTTTTTTTTTTTTTCTAATTGGGTAGCCCCCAAAATATTGAGACATATTAAAAAAAAAAATCACTATCTGCAGACAAACCCAGAGATGTTCTAGCACGGGTTCACTTTTTCCATATAAAATGTACCATGGTTTATTTTTCATGTTTCTCCTGTTACAAATTCCAATAAAGACTTATGTTCTATAAAAAAAAAAAGAATAAGTTCACTTAAATATATCAATGGCTGTGTGAGGCCGGTATAAATGTCTATTCTGCACAAGGTACAGACAAGTCTTGTTCATTTTAATAAAAGTTAGCTTGTCCACGTTGGCTGTGGACAGGCAGCAGCGCTTGTCTGTGATAACGCCCCCGCCGTGCTAAACAGACTTTAAGAGAATACACTAGCTGCAGGGCAGGCCATCACCTTCAAGGCATAAAGGGCAAGCTCAGGCCATGTGCCCAATTTGGAGACCCAGAAGTTGAATGGGGCAGACCCATCAGTCAGTACGTGTAGGCGTGTGCACACATACTGTTCCACCATGTTGCTGAAATGCTGCCTCCTGCTAAGACGTTGCCTATCAGCTGGTGGTGCTGTTTGTTGTGGCATGCTGCTAACAAAGCTTCGGCACATTTCAGCCATGCTAACCCTGTTTTCTGAGGTGCTGGCGGTGCCACAGCTGCGTTGGCAACCTCTTCCTCCTCCTCTGCTTTTGCCTTGTGCTTCCACTGAGCCCCGGTGTCATTTGGGAATGCCCTCAACAGCGCGTCTACCAGCATAAGAGACTGCTGTATGACTTGGGGCTCAGACTGCTTGGCTGATTTACAAGGGGCTGAGGTGAAAGACAGATGGCCATGGGGTTCAGGTGCCAACTCTGAGCTTTCAGCAAGGGACCGGGTGGGAGACAATGTGAAGGAACTGGAGGCATTGTCAGCCACCCAATCTACTATCGCCTGTATTAGTTCTGGCCTCACCATTCGTTGAGCGCCATTCGGGCCTACCATATAACGTTGAAGGTTCTGTCAGCTACTCGCACCTGAGGAAGGTGTTTCACTTGTGCGTGTAGCTGGCACAGATCGACCACTTCCTCTCCTTGCAACAGGAGCTTCACCAACACCACCAACACCAGCAGCACCAGCAGCACCACGACCACGTCCCTTATTTGACACTCTCCTCATTCTGGACGCAAATGTACTATTTAGCACAAATTTATATTATTTTTTAAACCAGCAATGTCGACGCACTTTTTAATTTTGTGCAAGAAATGCACAGTAAGGTGCAAATGTACTATGTAGCACTATTTATTATTCTTTTTTTTTAAACCAGCAATGTAGACGCACTTTTTAATTTTGTGCAAGAAATGCACAGCAAGGTGCAAATGTACTATGTAGCACTATTTTTTATTTATTTTTTAAACAGCAATGTCGATGCACTTTTTAATTTTGTGCAAGAAATGCACAGCAAGGTACAAATGTACTATGTAGCACAATTTTTTTTTTCAAAACCAGCAATGTCGACGCACTTTTTAATTTTGTGCAAGAAATGCACAGCAAGGTGCAAATGTACTATGTAGCACTATTTATTAATCTTTGTTTTTAAACCAGCAATGTAGACGCACTTTTTATTTTTGTGCAAGAAATGCACCGCTGGCCGCAAATGTAGTATTTAGAATATATTCTTTTTTAAACCAGCAATGTAGAAGCACTTTTTATTTTTGTGCAAGAAATGCACCACTGGCTGCAAATGTAGTATTTAGAATATATATTTTTTTAAACCAGCAATGTAGACGCACTTTTTATTTTTGTGCAAGAAATGCACCGCTGGCCGCAAATGTAATATTTTGCACAAAAAAAAAAAATGTAATTTGACTAACTGCAAAGTAAAAGCAGTATTTAAATATGCCAAAATGTTGCCAACTGAACTAACAGAACATGATTAAAGTAGTGTCCCTGACAAACAAGCAATTGCAAGTGCACTGCACTTGCAAAAATGGATGCAATTGCCCACCGAACAAACAGAAAAATTGCTTAGGTTTTATATGAGGCACTTTGCTTAGCAAAACAAAATGCACTCTAGCAAACAAAAATCTCCTCTAGCACCCACACACCAATAAATCACTGTTTTTAACAGATTTTCTAAAGCTAATCTGTCCCTCACAGCAGCAGCAGCATCCTCTCCCTACACTAGTATGAGATGATTTTCTAAATCGAATCTGTCCCTCACAGCAGCAGCAGCATCCTCTCCCTACACCAGTATGAGATGATGTGACATGCAGCACTACGTGACTCCAGCTTATATAGAGGCTGGGTCACATGATGCACTGGCCAATCATAGCCATGCCATTAGTAGGCATGGCTATGATGGCTTCTAAGGGCAAACGAGTGAAATGCTTGTTTATTGGCTGCCATGCAGCTATTCAACAGGCGCGAAAAAATACCCCAACCCAGACTTTTTCTCAAATGTCCGGGTTTGGGCTCGGGACACAGACACCCTTTACAGTTCGGGTTCGCTCAACTCCACATACCATTGTTCTTTTTATTTTACTACTGGTGGAGTAGTATGCTTTCCTTTTAAATATGTCAGACAAACTACAGAAAACACAATTTTTTCTGTGTGACCTAAATTTTTTGTTAAATCGTACGTAAACATTAACAATGAACTTTTCTAATATGTTCCATTTGGTCTGTTAAATATATCACTTAAAGGGTTTTGTTATATCCGTTTGATGATTGCAAAAATTTTTTAATTTTTGTCAATAATTCAGAGCTGTACGGTGTCCTGTGCAGACATCCTGTGTTATCTCAAAGAGACCCTTCTAGTTCTTATCATGGACTACAGAATGATTGGCCTTCATGTTGTAAAAAGCTGAAAGTAGAAATGCTTGAGCAGTTTACCAAAAGACAAATGAACAGAACTGACAATGTTAAAGTGCTTGTAAAGTCAAAGGTATATTACCTTTTAATTCCATGATTGGGTATTCTTTAAAAAAGGATTTTCACCACATTCACTAATCTAAAGGAAAAAATGGAAAATTGATTATCAAATACTTACCTCAATTTTCCTTTCCTTATGAGCTCCATGTAAGCCACCTCCAGGTAAGGCCCCGTCCACCCCAATGCTATCAAGACCTAACTAAAAAATTTGACCCCCATGCCCAGGATAGCATTACGTATCTAGAACTCTTTCCATAGGATGGGAGTCTGTGCTGACATGGAGCTCGTCAGAAAAGGAAAATTGCGGTAAGTATTTGATATTAAATTTTAAGTTTTCCGGACAGCTCCATGTCAGCCAACTCCGGGAAATAGCGAGATACAAGAGTAGGATAATGCTATTATTACTTATTATTACAAAGAAATCATGATTTTGCCAAAATCCACTGTAGTTAACATTGACGGATCAACACAATAGCGAGAGACAAACTTATGCATGGTTGCTGCTTTGCATATGGTTTCTGGAGAAAACCCACACGCGGCTGCCCATGACGTTGAGAGTGAGCAGTTATTCTCTCTGGAATTGCCAACCCCTTGTCTTTGTATGCCATAGCGATTGTCTTTACGAGCCAGGAGGCGATAACCCTGCTGGAGGCTTTGTACCCTTTATGTACTCCATCAGGGATTATGACGAAAAGGAAGTCAGAGACCCTGACGTCAGGGGTCACCTCAACGTACATTTCAATGCTCTGCCCACTTCCAGTGGGCTTACTTCTTGCCCATGCTCCTGGAAATAGGTGGGCAGCACTATTACCTGACTCAGGTGAAACTTGGCTGTCACCTTAGGGATGAAGCCTAGCATCAGCCTTAAAATGACCCTGTCTGCTCCGAAACACATATGGGGCTCTTTAACTACCAGGGCCACTATTTCTGAGACTCTCTTGGCTGAAGTTTGTGTGATCAGGAAGGATGTTTTCTTCGTTAAGTCTCGTAGCGATACCCCTTGGTCAAATTTAGGTGAGGTCAGAAAATTCAGTACTAACGATAGGTCCCACTTGTAGAATGTGGATGCTCTGGGAGGCCTTAGTTTCACGACAGCCTTGAAAAACTGGATTATTAGGTCATTAGAGGCCCACTGGATCCCTGTGAAAGTGGAGATGGCTGAAACTTGGCTTTTAAGTGTACTTGCACTTAGGCCTATCTCTAGACCTTTCTGGAGGAACCTAAGAATGTGAGTTCTTCCACCTCAGGTCCTACCAAAGTCCAATGAACTGGCAAAGAGAGGGTTAAGAAACAAGTGTCAGCCCGGGAGGCATAACAATCCCACGGAGCAATGGGCAAGCCTCCTACTTTCTCTGCATACACTGATCTTTTGTTGGCATTGTCTCACATGCAGCAATGGAAGATGAAGACTGGTGAGGAAGCACAGGAAGAGCAGGTCATCTTCAGCTTGCACAGCCCACACAGTTTTAGCAGCAGGCACACAGCCTTACCTCCCTCTCCTTGCTTGCAGATTTTGGCAGCCTCCAGCTGATACAGCAGACTGTTTCTGGCAAGGCAGCATCTCACTGAACTCTACGTCAGTTTAAATTTTGCAGCAAGCCATCTGGCTCTTCCCCCGTGACCTCTAATTGGTCACTAACCTTGCATATGCTCCATCCAGCTCTGACTTCCTGAGAAACCACTGGGGAATGCACCACCATCTTACTGGCACCGGTGAGCTTGATAGTAGCTGTATGGCGAGATCCCTGGGGGCTCCACAAGCCACTGACAGGTTGAAGAGGAGAGACAATACCACCCTGACACTTTCAGACCTTTATCCCACTTCTTGAACCTTCAAAAACCAGCAGTGGGGACCCCACACAGCTGAGGCATTTAGCAGGCATAATGGGGGCTATGTCCAGGAGGACCAGGGGCGTCACTAGGGTGGGGCCAGAGGAGGCCATGACCCCCCCAACATTACCCTGTGCCCCCCCAATCAGGGGCAGACTGATCCCTCACTCCCCCGTACAATGCCAGTGCTGGTTTCACTTTCTAGACTCCAAAGTAAAAAAATTATGCACAGCCTCACCCGATGTTTACAATAACACTGCTCATGGCGCACTACTGCCCGCCGGCTCCTCCTTCCCTCCCGTCCACCCCCAGTGCTTGCAATAACACCGCTCACTGCATGGTGCTGCCCGCTGGCTCCTCCTTCTCTCCTGTCCACCCCAGTGCTTGTACATGACATCACCTGGGGTGGACGAGAAGAGCGGAGGAGGTGGTGGGGAGCAGTGCACCGTGAGCGGTGTTATTGCAAGCACTGGGGTGGATGGGAGGGAAGGAGGAGATGGCGGGCAGCAGCATGCAGTGAGCGGTGTTATTGCAAGCACCAGGGGTGGACGGGTGGGAAGGAGGAGCCGGCGGGCATCAGCATGCAGTGAGCAGTGTCATTGTAAGCATCGGGTGAGGCTGTGGACAATTATTTTTTACTGTGAAGTCTAGAGAGTGAAACTAGCTCCGTTATCATATGGGGGAGGGGGGATAGGAGAGTGGCAGCAGCAGCCAGTACAGATGTAAGGGGCCCAGTCCCCAACAGGACTGCAGGAGTCCCCATGATACTCTCCTGGTCCTCCACCCCCAATGGTGTGCCCCTGTTTCCTCCATCCCCCACGGTAACCCCCTGTGTCCTCCCCCATGATGTCCCCTTGTGTCCTCCACCCTCCATGGTGTCCCCCACCCCCACAATGTCCCCCATGTCCTCCATCCCCACATGGTGTCCCCCTGTGTCCTCCTTCACCTTCAGTAACCCCTTGTGTCCCCCATGTTGTCCCCCTGCATCCTCCACCCCCCCACTGTGTCCCCCATGGTGCCCCCTGTGTCCTCCACCCCCCATGGTGTCCCCATGGTGTTCCCTGTGTCCACCCCCACGGTGTCCCCCTCTATCCTCCATCCCCCACGGTAATCCCCTGTGTCCTCCCCCCCATGGTGTCCCTCTGTGTCCGACATGACCGACGACG
>BLSH010131889.1:77903-93709 GCA_018402905.1 Glandirana rugosa | reverse complement strand
TCCACCCCCACAGTGTCCCCACCCCTCACAATGTCCCCCAGGGCCTCCACCCCCCACGGTGTCCCCCTGTGTCCTCCATCCCCCATGGTAACCCCCTGTGTCCCCCACGGTGTCCCACTGTGTCCTCCACCCCCCACGGTGCCCCCCCATAAATTCCCCTGTGTCAGTCCTTGTCGTACTGCATCCCTCTCTGTCCCTGGTGTCCCTCTCTGTCCTCGTCACATATATAATATATATATATATTTATATGTATATATATATAAAATTGTGTTTTATAGTTGGCCCCCCTACTTTTGTCCCTGTCCATTCATGTGCCCCCCTAAATATAAAAACTGGAGACGACACTGAGGAGGACCCACACTGGACGGACAGCCGGATCTTTAATTCAGCAAGGTAGGAGAGTGCACCAGGTCCTGACAACACAGAGGAAAAGAAAGGAATGCCATCCTGGGCACCGGGGTCAAATTTATGAGTTAGGTCCTGATAGCATGGGGATGGGCGGGGCCTTACCCGGAGGTGGCTGACATGGAGCTATCAGGAAAATCCCTCGATAAAGTGAACACTTTTTTTTGTCTTTAGAAAATCACTCTCATAGGGTAGCATTATTTTATTGCTCAAAGAAGACATGTCCTCTAATTTATTTTATGTTTTTTAAGTATCTACATTGTTATAGTTATCCTATGTTACCCTGGTTTGTTACACTTACTCTAATAAATGCCATGGGAATTGATGACATTATCCACATTAATAATAATATAGGGCACTGAATATAATAAATTGCAAAACTGTACACATATTTTTTGCTGGTGCTGCATTGTTTTCACCAGCTGTTACCAGTGTGAAAAGCTTACTAAATGTATGTGTTCTAGTATGATTTGCTAGAAATCTTTAGCACTGTTGGTGATGAAGCTATACATTCACATTTTCAAATTTCCTTCCTTAAGGTCCAACAGAGTAAAAAATATTTTCAAATTACAGATAACTCCATGAAATACAATTGTTTGATTCTTGAAAATTCTTCCTACAGAGCTTCCATTAAACTTCAAAGCAAGGAAACATTGTTTTAAATTTCTCAGATAAGATTTACATAGGTATGAGAATAGTAAAAATACTTTCAGATTAAAGAGACAGCTAGTCTGCCTCTTCTAGCTCTCTCTAGTCAATTGTACATCTTTTGCAATGAATAAAAATCAGCAAGCTGCAACGGGATTACTTGTAGCCTACATTACTAACTTGTATTTATATATTGCAGCTTATTAATGTTTACATGAGGTGCCCTCTTTAGTTTTCTTTATTTTTTTTCACTTTCCTTTCATTTCTACCTGGTAATCCTTCCTGTTCCTTGGTGGTTACCATGCTAACATTGTTATTGCTTCCTGTTAGGAACAGCTGGATTTGGATGTTTGCGGCGCCTTGCCCCTTTTCGCGGTGGTGCGCGTGCCTGTGCGCGTTCGTGTGCACCCACGTGCACGCGCGCTCACGTGTGCGCGCACGCGCCGGGACCAGCACCAAGCGGCTCCATTTAAGTCCTGTGGAGCCCAGCAGCAAATGCTGTCCATTCTACAGTGTCTAGTGACCTGTGAGCCCCAGCTCTACCTCTGTTTCCTGTGTCTACCTGTTTCCTGTTGACTTGGCTACCCTGGCCTGCTGATTGCTGTCTGCACCGACCCCGGCTTCCTACGACCATCCGATTGCCTGATCCTCTTGTACTTCTGCTGCCTGCCTGTTAATGACCTTGCTTGGACTTGACGATCCTTCTGCCTAACCCTTTGGTACCGCACAGCCAGCCCGTTGCCAACCCAGCCTGCATGACCATCCCTCTGATCTGCTCGACCCTCTGGATCTTCACATCTCCATCAGTGACCTTCCAGCCCTCGTGCCATCCCGCACTCTCGGACTTCCTCTCTGCTCTATCAGGGGTCCCAGAATCGGGTGCACAAGAGCGGTTACTCCCTGCACAAGACAGACTCCACCCCCAGGATCGTGACAGTAACGGATAGCCACATGACTGAGTCTGCGCAGAGAGGCCGCTCCGCCATGGAAAACTTGTGTGCGCACTTGGCAGGCCTTACACAAGCAGTTAAGAACCTGCAAGAGGGGCATACCCGTTTGGAGGAGCGGGTACAGGAGCTCTTCTCAGCCCCATTCACGGGAGCGACTGCATCTGCAGGCCGCACCATCATGGCCCTGCCCTCTGAGCCCAAGGTCCCGCTGCCAGATAAGTTCACCAGGGATTGACGCAAGTTTCGGGCCTTTCGGACGGCGTGCGAGCTATACTTTGGTCTGCAACCTCCCACTTTCTCCCTGGAAGCCACCAAGGTGGGGTTCATCATTTCCCTGCTCCAGAATGAGCCCCAGGCTTTGGCCGATAGACTTTGGGAGCAAAATGCCCCAGAGGTCTCCTCTGCAACTTCGCTGATTTCGGCTATTGCAAAGCTCTATGAGGACCCCCACCAGGCCGCGACGGCTGAGGCCACCTTGCATGCACTTCAGCAGGGTCGTCGCCCAGTGGAGGACTATACAGCGGAGTTCCGGCACTGGAGAGCCGCCACAGCCTGAAACGACGCTCCCTTATGCTACCAGTTCTGTATGGGACTCTCGGTATCTCTGAAAGATTAACTCGCCCGTGTGGTGGTGCCACAGACCCTAGAGGGTCTGATCAACTTAGCCATTGCCATAGATCGGCGTCTCAGAGACCGCACCGAAAGTTCGTCCGGGCAACCACACCCCACCTGGATGCTCCCACGAGTCCCCAGCTACCCGAATCCGCCGATGCTCGCCCCTGCGACCTCCTCTCCCCTGGACTCCTCAGAACCCATGCAGATCGGGCTGCTGCGCCCGTCTCTCTCCGCGGAAGAAAGGCAGCGACACTTCACCTTGAACCTATGCCTGTACTGTGGCGAGCCAGGTCATATGGTCAGAATGTGCCCCGCCAAGCGCAGTAAGTGCTCTTCAATTGTTAAGAGTGGTCCACTTAGTTCTGTCAGTGCCTCTGCTCATCTCACCCTTCTCCTCTCTCTACAGCTTCCCGGAGGGATTACCTCGGTCCCAGCCATCCTTGACTCCGGAGCTTGTGGCTGCTTCATAGACCAGGACTTTGCAGCACAGCACCGCATTCCCCTACAACCCAAGTCTCATAAGATGCTGATCCGATTGGCGGACGGATCCCACATCAAGTCTGGGGTGGTCACGCATGAGACCATCCCTCTTCTGTCCTCCGCGGGGGAGGGCCACCAAGAACTTTTGCGGATAGATGCCATCACGTCCCCGCTCTGTCCTATCATCTTGGGGTTACCGTGGTTCCGGGCACACAACCCCTGCCTTGACTGGGTCACAGGGACCGTCCAATTCCAGTCCCCATATTGCCGGCAACACTGCCTAGCCCCCGGAGGAGAGGCAGTCCCTCCACTGCTTTGTCTGGACTCTAATGTTGAGCCTGATATCCAGTCCCTCGTCCCACTGGCCTACCATTTATTCATGGATGTATTCAGTAAGAAAGGAGCCGACAAGTTACCCCCACATAGGTCGTATGACTGCCCCATAGAGCTTTTACCTGGGGCAGAAGTGCCTTTCGGGAGGATCTATCCCCTCTCTGAACCTGAGCTGGCGGCCCTTAAGGCCTATCTGGATGAAAACCTTGATAAGGGGTTCATCCGACCCTCCACGTCTCCTGCTGGGGCCGGTATCTTTTTCATGGAGAAGAAGGACCACTCACTCAGGTCATGCATCGACTCCCAGGAACTCAACCGGGTGACCATTAAAAACCGTTACCCTCTACCCTTGGTCCCGGAGTTGTTTCAGAGACTGGGAGCAGCTACCATCTTCACCAAACTTGACCTGCGGGGTGCATACAACCTCATCCGCATCAGGGAAGGTGATGAATGGAAGACAGCCTTCCGCCCCTGCTTCGGTCATTACGAATACCTGGTGATGCCATTTGGTCTGTGCAATGCCCCGGCAACTTTTCAGCACTTCGTAAATGACGTTTTCCGAGACTTTCTAGATCACTTTGTAATCATATACCTGGATGACATTTTAATTTTCTCTGCCTCCCTCAAAGAGCACCATGTACATGTCCCCAAAGTTCTGGGTCGGCTACGGCAACACGGATTATATGCAAAGGCGGAAAAGTGTTCTTTTGAACAATCCAGCATCCAGTTTTTAGGATTAGTCATCTCTGTCATGGGCATTCATATGGACCCGCAGAAAGTGTCCACGATACTGGAATGTCCTGCACAGACGGACAGGAAGGGAGTTCAAAGGTTCGTGAGCTTTGTAAACTTCTATGGGAAGTTCATTCAGGGTTTCTCGGCCATTGTGGAACCTATTACCTGACTCACTAAGCAAAATACCCGATTTCAGTGGTCTCCTAAAGCCCAAACGGCCTTCGAGAAGCTCAAAACCCTGTTTACCTCAGTGCCCATCTTGAGACACCCCAACTCTACCCTTCTGTACGTCCTCGAGGTGGATGCATCTGAAACTGTGGTCGGGGCCATCCTGTCCCAACGTCAAGGCACCAAGGCCTTGTTACATCCTGTAGCTTTCTTCTCCCATAAGTTATCAGCATCCGAGAGGAACTACGACGTGGGGGACAGGGAGCTACTAGCCATTAAATTGGCTCTTGAGGAATGGCAATATCTTCTGGAGGGAGCGGCACATCCTATTCTTGTTTACGCTGACCACAAGAACCTGGAGCATCTCAGAATGGCCAAAAGATTAAAGCCCCGGCAGGCCCGCTGGGCCCTCTTTTTATCCAGGTTCCATTTCCACCTAACTTATCGCCCATGATCAAAAAACAGCAAGCCAGACGCCCTCTCTAGGATGTATTCTGTACCAGGAAATGCAACCCCACCTGACACCATATTACCAGCAAGGAACTTCCTGTTGACCAGTGAGGATATGTTGTCTCAGATCAGGCAAGACCTGGCGGGCTCCACTAGCCCCAACGATGCCAGACTGACTGTCAAAGATGGCCTGTGGTGGCTTGGCAATAAAATCTTTGTGCCAGAAGGCCTGCGCCTCAGGATCTTAAGCCTTTGCCACGACCACAAACTAGCCGGACATTTCGGCTCCTGAAAGACGGCTGAATTACTTGCCCAATCTTTCTGGTGGCCCAACACCACAGAAGACTGTAAGAGGTATGTCGGTGCCTGTCCCATCTGTGCATGGAATAAGACTGACAGGGCCAGGACCTGGGGCCTCTTAAATCCGCTTCCTGTACCTGAACGCCCCTGGTCACAGCTGGCCATGGATTTTATTGTAGAACTACCCCGTCAGAGTGATATTCCACCATCTTTGTAGTCGTGGATCGCTTAACAAAGATGGCACACTTCCTGCCTATGAAGGGGACTCCTACAGCAACCGAGACTGCCAACATCTTTATCAAAGAGATAGTCCGGCTCCACGGAGTACCCAGCAACGTGGTATCTGACCGCGGGGTCCAGTTCACATCCAAGTTCTGGAAGGCCTTGTGCGCAACTCTGGTGATTAAGCTTGCGTTCTCGTCAGCATACCACCCACAGACCAACGGCCAGACTGAGAGAACGAATCAGACATTGGAACAGTACCCACATTGCTTTTCTTCGTTCTCTCAGGATGATTGGGCTGCGCTGCTGCCCCTGGCCGAGTTTGCATTCAACAACACCATCCACTCGGCCACCAAGCAGTCCCCATTCTGGGCTAACTATGGGTTTCACCCCACATTCCTACCAGAACTGGCCGTTGAAAGCTCTGTACTGGCTGTCCAGGACACCGCAAGCTTCCTCCAGACAAATTGTAAACTCCTGCAGGAGACCCTGTTAAAAACACAGGAGCTGAACAAGGAAGCGTTCAACAAGAGAAGGCGGGGGGAACTGGAGCTCCAGCCAGGCAATCGCATCTGGCTGGCCACCAAAAATCTCAAACTGGCCTGCCCATCAAAGAAGCTAGGACCGAGATTCATGGGGCCATTTCCTATCAGAAGGAAAATTAACCGGGTGGCATTTGAATTGGACCTTCCTCCATCTCTACGGATCCACCCGGTCTTTCATGTTTCTCTTCTAAAACTTGTTGTCCCTGACTTGTTTCCAGGATGGAAAACATGTCCTCCAAACCCAATCCTGGTAAACAGAGAGGAGGAGTTTGAGATTGAAGCCATTCTGGACTGTCGGAGGAGGTCCGGGTCTACACAGTACTTGATAAAGTGGAAGGGGTTTGGCCCTGAAGAGAATTCCTGGGAGCCAGAAGAGAACATCCATGCACCTGAATGAATTCAGACTTTCAGAAGAAACCGCAGAGACGGCGGCACCCGGAAAGGCATCCGGAGGCTGCCCCTTGGGGGGGGGCAATGTTAGGAACAGCTGGATTTGGATGTTTGCGGCGCCTTGCCCCTTTTCCGCAGTGGTGCGCGTGCCTGTGCGCATTTGCGCGCGCCCGTGCACGCGCCCTTGCACGCGCCCTTGCACGCGCCAGAGACGGTGCCAAACGGCTCCATTTAAGGCCTGTGGAGCACAGCAGCAAGTGCTATCCATTCTTGATCCTCTTGTACTTCTGCTGCCTGCCTGTTAACGACCTTGCTTGGACTTGGCGACCCTTCTGCCTAACCCTTCCATACCGCACAGCCAGCCCATTGCCGACCCATCCTGCACAACCATCCCTCCGCACTCTCGGACTTCCTGTCTGCTCTATCAGGGGTTCCAGAATCGGGTGCACAAGAGTGGTTACTCCCTGCACAAGACAGACTCCACCGCCAGGATCGTGACACTTCCAATTCATTTCACAGGAAGTGACAGGGAAACTGCCTTTCAGGCAGGAGTAATCGCTATTTTTTGTACTTGCTAAAATGTTCTTAGCCTGAAACAGAAATAAATGTAATCATCAAATATAAGGACTAGTAAGCTGCAGTAAGTTATCTTTTTATGTTTGATTTAGTTATACTTTAAGTCCAAGATGGGGCCTAAATTATAAGTTTCTAATTTCAAGTAAATTTTTGTTTATTAAAAATCTTACATCCATACAACATAATAAAAACATATTTACATATATACAGAATAAATAAAATTATATATAAACAAACAAAAATAGCTTACTTCAATACAGAAAACAAACTAGCTTTTTTGCCAGAAAAGGCATAAACAAAACAAAATATTCAAACCAATACATATGGTATTATTATTATAATGCACCACAACAAAGCCCTAACCTCCACCTAAACACACCCTCAGGCTAAGAAACGATTAAATATTTAACCCATGGATGCAGCCTTTTTTAAAAAGTCTGATCTTATAAAAATATAGGGGAATGTGAAAGGACAGAGAAAAAAGCAACACACCCAGAGACTGACAGACAGGAGCTACGGGGACCTGACATTCCTCCACGCCTTTGTACAGGCCCCCGGCTGCCACCTGTCCTTCTCAAGACCTGAATCTTCCCAATCTCACTCAGAATGTTGTGCACCACCACCTCGACAGGAAGGACTTTTTTTCCGAAATAGAAACCTGACACTGTGCATTCCACGTGAAGTAACTAAGCTAACTAGACGAAGTGTCTCAAAATCAGAATCACAATGCGTCTCAAAAGACCCGTACGACCACTTAGCATAACTCAAGCGGTAAAGGAAAGGGATACACAGACCCCCACCCACCCGATTATAGACTTCTATATTGAAGGGGCACTGAAGCAAGAAATGGTCCATTGTCTCCTCCACACCGCCACACTCCACTCTTGGACAACCACGGTTCTTCACAGAGCAATGCTTCAAGTTGCCCTTCACATAGAGACTGCCATGGAACGAGAGACAGGCCATATCCCAAAACTGTAAAGGGATTCTCTTAATCTAATCAAATGCAGACCCTCCCTCATAACGGGGCCTGGGCAATCCCTCAAGGCCAGTGGCTCAATAAAGTCGGGTTCAACAACCCTCCTCTCCAGGGCCCTCCTAGGAAGAGACTTAATTTCCTCCACCGTCACTCGCCACTGCCAAAGCATTTTCAGGCATGGGGCAATGTAAGCCAGGAGCTTGCCATGGCTAATTTCAAGTAAAGTCCAAGATTGACAGGAAGCTGGGTTGAAAAGTGGAAAGAACTTGTGCAAATGAATTTGCATTCTAGATTGAAAAAAATAAACAGGAACAGTCTTTTGGAATTGAATTACATTAAAAACAAAATATGAGATATGAGGATTAAAAAGATTACCATTGACTGAATACATTTTCTTTCTTATTCATTAAGGGAGATGGGATTCATTTATTTAAAAAAAACACTATACATCTGCCTACAGGATGATTTGGACATTTCTAATTTAACAGCTGCTCTGACAAAAAAAAGCATAATTTTGCCTTCCAAATTGATTCGAGTGCAATTAGCAAAAATTATGATTTTTATCCAAACTGTCTTGATTTTCAGTGAAATAATCGAAAAGTAAAAGTTCACAATCTCACTAATATCTTCTCTTTTGTATAATTTTGTAGTAAAGTGTCAAATCTCTATGCAGAAATGTCCCGTTTGCTCTGAACTGTTGAAACAAATGCATCCTGTCTCCTATTTGTTTGTTTCTGTTTTCTTTTTTTTTTCTTTTTTTGTTGACTGCAGGCTTCTGGCATTTAGTTATGAGAACAATGTTTGTTACTTGCTAATCTTCTACAGATGCTGTTACTATATTGTGATAATGGGTACTTACCAAAAATGACCTTGTATGTAAACAGTAACTTCCTGACTGAAAATATAGTTTACAAGGTACTGACATGATAATGGAAAATTGTATACTTACCTGACGGTAATTTTCCTTTCCTGATGCAAAGCACGACAGCATATACGCATGGGCTGGCTCCGCCTCCAAGCCCAGTTCCAGGAACCGGTTACACTATAAGATCAAACACCTCCCACCAGGCAGCATTATAGTCACTTATTATCACTGCAAAGCCTTTAGGGAGGGACCTATATGCTGTCGTGCTTTGCATCAGGAAAGGAAAATTACTGTCAGGTAAGTATACAATTTTCCATTTTCCTGACACAAGCACGACAGCATATACGCATGGGACTTAGCAATCACCAAAAAGACAAGGGTGGGAAATGCTGAAGTGTTTAAAATAAGGATTAGCTTTATCCCGCTGAATGCCTAATGTGACTTGTAGGTAAAGCTGTTGGGACCACTTTAAAATGGTCCTACATGTGTTAGATGCATACTATGTCGCGGTTATCTTTTAATTTTGGAGGTACTCCTTTGAGTTCTGTCCATGGATGAACCATCTGTCTAGTAAGCAGTTTCTGTACTCAAATTGATGGATTTGTCCTAGCCATCTAGCCCCCTTGAACAACTTGATCCGCACAGTACAAATGTTTTACTGGACAGCTACTGTCCCCCACTGCTGTAGTTAGGCCTGAAGAGCCCCTTGTTTGACCCTTTATAGAACGGCCACTTCTATGTATTAGTTTGACCTCAAACCTATTTCCAATCTTGTGGTAATTCAGGCAGACACTTCGTTTGGATAGGCTGGACGGATGATATCTTAATCCATCTGAAAAAACGCAGACCACCGTGTAGTGCTGGTGAGGAGACAAGAGCCCCCTCTGCCTGAAAATGGTAGCAACAAGGTTGATTACGCTTGACTCTTGGATATCTAAGACCTTTCCTCTAGCCATACAGACTACTGCTTCTGAGTTACTGGCCACCCTGAGGAAATCCTTTCCAGATGAAATAGAGAGTAAGACAACATGTCCCTCACTATTTGGAAGACCCAAAGGAAGGGTCTGCCCAGGTCTCGGATTGGTTACCAAGATATACAAAGGTTACTGTATGCCAAAGAGTGAGGACACGTTTGAGCCTACATACTGCTTAATTCCCCGTCTAGGATTACTTGCATCTGATTTGATCGTTCCACTGGGGAATAGAGGATTCCATCCTTAATTCTGCAAGGTCTTCTATGTTCTAGTATACCTGAAGTTTGCAGTATGTCTGTGTCCTGAACAGGGTTTAACCCTAAAAGTGAGGTCTCCAGATCAGTCTTTTACCTCTTGATCTTCAGCATCTAGGAATACCTCGTGTAAGTTTGGATGATACCGTTGACCATGCTGTGTGAGGTTTTAGACTTCAGGAAGGTGACTAGGAGGACCCTGACTCCGCACTGTACCTGAGGATATCCTGGCCTGCAGGCCACTATTATCCTTCTCACTACTGGATGAATGTGGACCCTGATAAGGAGCCTGGAGACCGAGATGGATATACCCATTTGCTGATCGCAGCCCCCGTTGGGTGTTGGTGGTTCTACTACTTCCACCTCAGGGAAGCCATTGCGGTTAATTACAGGTTGATATCCTGATAGCCTTCTTTGGTGTAGCGAACGGCTTGGACTGCCTTTTGGTTTCGACCTCCAACGGCTTGTATCTTACGGTGCTTGACCGGAAGTTTCTAGGAAATCAAACCCCAAAGGGAGATGCCTGACAACAGTTGACTCGTTTGCCTCCCTTCTTGACAGTGAAGATAGGCTCTTGCTGTTCTGCTATTGTTTCACGCATAGCTGAAGCTCCCTTTGTTTCGATTTCAGAGCGACTTCCACTTACAGACCATTGCAACTCTGATCTTGTTCTTCCTTGGCATGGCTACCCAACAAGTAACTAGATTGGTATGCCAGGTAGCTGTACAGCTGAAAGACCTGACTGGCTTGGCCACCATCCAGGTCTCCCTCGTGGAGTCACTTGCTACTGGTGCGGGAAGCAAGGCTTTCCATGTTATAGAACCTGCTAGTTCTATATCTTCCAGTGAGACTCTGAATCCTCTGGATTACTATACACTTCCTCTCTGGCCTCCTGAGACCAAGGGATGGTGAAAGTTAAGTGCACGTGAGGTGTGCGAACATGTCCACCATATGCACACTGTGTTCATGTGATGCTTTTTTTTTTTTTTTTTTTATGTCTCTTGATATGCTGTACAGTATCTTGCAATAAAGGATTCTGGATCCTGGGTTGGTACGCGGTCCTTCCCTCTTTCCCTTAGACCGAGGGATGTCACAGCTTGGAACGAGCTATTAACGAACAAGACATCTAACACGGTTGTCCTCCCAAAGGGTGACTACCGTAATCTTCTCCTGTTAATGACTCCTTCCAGTTTGAACATTGCCTGGCTAGTTTTTTTTTTGTCAGGCCTGAAGAAAGTGTTGAGGCAGCCAGCTGTGCCCGAACAAGAACACCTGTAGCCCTTTGTTTTGCAACACAGCCTTTACTGTACGTAAGGTCCTGAAACTGCCTTGAATATGTGGCAAGGCTAACCTTTATCTAATGAACTCGCAGTGACATTCTCACACAGCCCAGCGAAGGTACTTTGCAGGAACATGGATCTACCGAAGTGTGTATTTCCCCCTCTTCTGGGTCTCATGCCGATCTGCCATGTCACCTGATGGCTTGACTACTTGTCATGGTTCTATGTGATGAACTCGGGTCTTCATCCTTCTTTATGCTTAAAGTCAAAAAACCCTGCTTTTGGCTAAGAATATTGGAGAGCAGACTCCTTGATATGCTCTTCTTAAACAGGTGGTCTACCGATGAATCAGATGTGGTGCTGCTTGACTCCAGCATTGTTTGCTCTAGGGAGTCTTAGAGGGAATGAAATGTGTTGGCGGGGAGGAACGTACATGTCAATGGCCTCATACCTGCACAGGACCCCCCAATGTTAATTTAGGTAAGGCCCTGGATCCTGTTCCATAATGTAGGGACGCAGCCTACTTCCCTACCCAAAGTGGACTGTTTGAGATTCACACCCAGGACCTCTGTGCTGGTAGACAGAAGTGCTACTCCTGTGCACCCCATGCTGTCATTCCTGAATTTACATATAATTCTGTTGACCACCCCCTACTGGGTTACCATGGTTGAATAGACTCTGTTGCTCCCTGAAAGGAGAGAACTCGGCTTTAGCATCAGATAATGATCATGGTTCCTTCCATTATCCTCTATGTTTATCCCAGGATTAACCTGTCACGTCTTTGTTACTTTGCTTATCCTCTGGTCATTGGCGATTCACCATTTGAGAGAGGTATGTGTCGTCTTGTGAGATAACTCATCTGGGTTAACTGACCTGCTCGGACTAGCGGCTCAACGGTATACCATTCTGCCTCCACCGTGGCTGAATTGCCTCAATGGCCACCTTATTCTGCTCTTGGGACCCAGGCTACTGAAATGATTTTAACAGCCGACCGCCACGCGCTACTCAATAGTAGTATAAGTCTTCTTCATTCACATTCGTTCACTGTTCCAGAGCCCCTGCAAAGGATATTGATTCTGTAGGCAGACGTCACCCCTGGTTCTTCTGGTGGAAACTCCTAGACCGACCTCTTAGAGGTAGAGGTACCCCTTAACAACTTTGGTTGTTTGATTCGCTTAGTACCTGAGGTTTAGTGAACAGAGATCCAACAGCATTACCTCCGCTTTAGGAGGCTTACCTCACTGGCTAATCTGATCAAGACTCCTTAGCCAACTGTTTTGAGGTAGAGGTCTCCTTTAAGCACACCTACCTCTGGACCATTAGAGACTTTAGATCTTCGCAGTCTCTGCCCCATTTTCCGCCATCTCTGGCCTGCAACTTGGCATCACATCTTGGCGGCCGCACAGCCACCACAATCCCAATATCGCTATGATGATTTGTAGTGAGTTTCTACTTTGTCTGCCTCTCCTGGCAGTTAACTCCATAGCGACTCCTTTAGGGCTAAAGAGGGCCTGTCTCTGTTGAAGGATCAGGTTGCTTTTCCCCCTCTTGACAGCGGTGCTGGTGTTGAGGGCTGGGGAGCTGTGCAACCCATATGCCCATATTGTGTACTCCTTTTTTTTTTTTCAGATGTACTTACCTGCCCTCACCTTAGTGAACATGGCTGGTCTCTATGTAAGCTGATCGTTTCTGGCTCACCCCTGAGCTGAAATACTAGCGGTATAATCTCTGGAAGTATTGTTCATTCCAGCAGTAAACTACTACAAGTAACTTAATCGCATATCCACCTGCAGTGTATCCTACAACTCCTGGCATCTCCAGGCAGTCTCACATCCAGTCATTAACCAGGACCAACCCTGCTTAGCCTCCAAGATCGAATGTGATTTGGTGCGTTCAGGGTGATGCGGCTGTAGGCCCCTAAGTAGCCCCAGACCACATACTCCCCTGCAGCCCTTTGCAGAGTCAGAACGCCATTCACCCCTATGGAGGATACCATCTGCCCCCGGCACCGAGGTCCCAGAACCCGCAGCCAGCTAGTCGCAGCCAGTCACAGCACCCCAGGAGTCTCCGACTACCAGCAGCAAACAGACCCCCCTGAATTTGTAAGTGAGGTGTAAAGGCATTTCAGGCCAAAGTGAAATGAATTGATACTAACAATCACAGGATCTGTGCATAAAACTAACATGTAAGCAATAGCCATCAGTACATATGTCAGGTCAGTTATTGGTTCTGCTGCATCATTTATAAGTCACATGGAAAGCACTAAGGGTTAACAGACCCCATATAATTGGCACTAGTAGGTTACCTACCTTAGACAATGTACTGTAGACGATATTATCACAACCAAGCATTAGATCATAAACACATTGCATCAAGCCTGCAGGGACAAGCCTTGCTCAGTTCATGGAAAAGGTTCAGCTCAGCACAGCAACACCTGTTATCAGCCTAATCATTAGCAGTCCTGCAGACACAACCACAGCCTGAACTGACACCATGGACAAACACAGTCTTCACCTTGTGATCTCTGCTTAGAGGTGCAGGTTAATCGCATATACCTGCAGACTTCTAATCACAGAACTGTAGCTGCATACTATCAATTTGTGCACCATGTGGTGCCTTACCAACTCCATGTCTTATGGCCGACAGGAAGTTCACTGAAAGTCCGTCCTTAGAGACCAGCCGCCTGCCACCCCCCAATCCCTGGAACATGGGGGGGAGGCCTCCCCCATCTAGGAAGATTTACCCCCTGTACAGCGCGGAGCGTCGCTAGCAGGAGAGTTTGAACCTGCGCGGTTGGCCAGATGAATCCGGCAAGGTGAGGGAAAAGAAAAAACTTCTGCCTTTCGCATCAGTATAACCAGCTGAGCAGTGAGGAAAAAAAGGAGAATGCTGCCTGATGGGAGGTGTTTGATTTTATAGTGTAACCGGTTCCTGGAACTGGGCGTGAAGGCGGAGCCAGCCCATGTATATATGCTGTCGTGCTTGTGTCAGGAAAAAGCAATATCCACAGAGTCATAATCAATGAACCATTGAGAGAAACTCAATACAAATCTTACACAGGGTCTATATTTTATTCCAACTACAACAGCCGGTTTCAAACACAGATTTCCTGACTCAAGTGTGAGGAAAATTTGCTGCATTATCTCATTGTTTATGCAAAGCTCCTCTAATATCTGTGTTGTGGAAACACAAAACCTAGTACATCACTGAAGTTTGGGAAATGCCATATCTCTAGAAATCCTGTTATTAAAATGTGGCTATTGGAAGTGCACGCAGGAATCCCAAATTCCTCAATGCAATATATGTTTGTCTTCTAGCAGTTCAATACTGCATACTACACAAACTGCTCTTCACAGGCCCTCTGACAATAGAGGGAATTAAACAGAATCTTTGGGATGTGCTTTACACTGAAAAACTAGCACTGGAGGGAAGAGCAAATAGAGAATCCCAAACCAAATGATCAATCCTGGCTACGATTTATTGATAAAACATTTGATACTTCACGTTTGATACTTCAGAAAAACAAACATTTATTTCATCAATTGGACACACTAATCTAAAGAAGTTCAGGGGAATATAACTAGTTTTTAAATGTGTTACATTATTGACACAGACAGGGGTATACTGTATAATAAATCTCTCACCTTTGGTTTACCCAGTAAGATACATTCCTCTTACCACCTTGGTGCATCCACCTCTCTACTTGTTACCTTTAATGAGCTAACAATCTTTATGTTATATTGTTTGAGCATTGTATTGTGGGGTTGGAGGAAGATATCACTAGCACCACATCCCAAATATTAAACTACACAAACCAGGACAACTGGGACTTTTGAGGTGCCAAATACTAAACACAAGATTAAACAATTTTATTAAGTAATCCACATAAAATAACATAAAAACAGTGCTTGTTTCTTTGCGCCAAGATTTTCTTCTTCAAGAGGGTCACTGACAAAGTGTACCGTATCAAAATGTTGTGCCAAACAACATAGGTCAATAGTATCTTGAGCATTCTTACTATTCAAAAATCATGCTCTACATTTCATAAAGGAGGGAGCTTACAGAAATCCCTTCTATGCCAAAATGGACCCAGGCTAGTATTTAGGGAGTAGAGTTGAGCGAACACCTGGAAGTTCGGGTTCTGCTGGTCCGTCCGAACTTCGGGACAAAGTCCGGGTCCGGGTCCGGACGGAACCCGAACGATCGCACGGGCTTGAAGGTCCACAAGCGAGTTGAGATGAGGGATTTATGATCGGACCCAGGTAAAACCGTATCTTCCCTAAAGACATTCGAGGGAGGAAATACTTTACATCTCGTACTAAAAACTTATCATTCTTACGAGTTCTATGATAACTGGATACAACAAACCGTGTTGTAAAACTATGCCATGTGAAACAGTCACTGGGAGAACTTCTTCTTTTAGAACCGCGTTTCTTTGTTCGTGACAAAAATACAATAAAATACACCTAATGAATTATTTTAACAAATTAGAACACAAATCATAAACCGTGGAGTTTTCAGGGTCAACAGGACCAAACACATCAAATTATAAACCCTACACCACGATCACTATAGAAGGAGGTTGGGGTGTTATGTTACGAGTTTGTTATATTGTATTTCTAACAATCGAGTAATTT
>BLSH010131889.1:27071-71479 GCA_018402905.1 Glandirana rugosa | reverse complement strand
ACATGACAAAGACTCAAAGCACACAGCAAAAATGACTACACAGTGATTGAAGGAGAAAAAGGTGAATGTTCTTGCATGGCCTAGTCAGAGCCCAGACTTAAACCCAGTTGAAAATCTGTGGAATGACTTGAAGACTGCAGTCCATAAACGGTCACCATCAAATTTAACGGAACTTGAACAGTTCTGCAAAGAAGAATGGGAAAATATTGCATAATAAGTACCATATAGTGCCTATAATATCTTGGTTATTATTACAATATATGTCATTTTACAGTGTCTGATTAAGATTCTCCAGGTAACCTCTGTTGGTACTTTGCTGTTAAGAAAGATCAATTATATGAATTCCTTTAAGGAAATACAAAATTAATTTGGTATCCTTCTTTCCCACTTTTTTCAATACCTCCAACTTAGAGGTATGTTATAGGTAGTGAGGCATGCTAGAAGTAATAGGCAGTGGGCTGGAAAAGGGTTTTTGCTTTGTTCTCCCCCCCCCCCCCCCCCTTGGTTCGGTTCAAATTTTTTGTTCCTTTATTTCCTTTGCACGGTTTTATCAGGGTAAAGGCACGTTCTCTCCAATGTCTTATATGCTACACACATCTCTGTGGCTGCCTTAAGGCTTATTTTTACTGATAGCTTTTGCTGAGTATAATAATAGGCAAATGAGAGTTAATAACAGGAAACTGTGCATGTACTTGTTCAGTTTACAGTATATTTTGAGTTACTACCCCCTTTTTATTTCTTTTCTTTGTTGTTTTTGGTCTGTTTGTTTTGTTGTATGAAAAACGATAAAACTTTCAATAAAAGGTTATTTGAGAAAAAAAAGAAACATAAATTCTAGGTATCATCCTCAATATAGAGAGAAGCACCAACATATATGTAAAGGTACAACTATATATGTACCCACGTTCATCCCCAAATGCACCTCTGACACACACATGAATACACCATTCACCTGTCAAGTACAATATGCCCATGAATATGTTTTATATCCATCTCTCCTTAATATAATTTTGTAATATCCCTCAATGTGATTATATAATAATTCAGGTATTAACCTAAGGCCCCTTTCACACTTATGCGACTTGTACGGTGACTTGGGACTGCAAAGTTGCATGACAAGTCGTTCCCCATTATTTCCAATGAGTGCCGACTTCAAAGTAGTCCCTGCATTACTTCGGTCCAACTTTGATGCAACTTGAGGTCCATAGACTTAAATGTTAAACCCTCAAAGTCACATGCAAATCGCACCTGAATAATATAGATGTGATTTCTGTACTATTTCTGTACGACTTTGTAGTATGTTTCCATTGTGCCAAAGTTGCAACAAAGTTGGACCAAAGTCGTACTGGTCCAAAGTCGTGGTAAAATTGCGGTAAATCTCCACAAAATCACAGCAAAAAAACGCATCGCATAAGTGTGAAAGGGGCCTAAGTGGTATTTCCGGTGATAATCTTGATAATAGTCCTTTATTTGCATACAAACCGTTTTTTCATTTGGAAGTTTATTTTTATTATTATTCTTATTGTGTAATACTTTTACGTTTCTAAGTCTTATTTCATTTTTAATAGTGATCGATAATATTTCACATTGATGATGTGATATATGCTTGTTTACTGTTATTTTGTATAACATTGCCCAATAGCTGTCATTTATATATATGCTTTTATGCCTGTAAAACCGCTGGCCTTCGTAGTCCCACGGCCACGGCTTCACTCTCCCCCTCTGCTCTATATAAAGTTGTATACTGCAATACCACCCCAGGCCCGTAGAAGGAACAGGTAGCACTGAGTGCGTAGCCTGATAGTGTCCGGCCATCTCTTCCTCTCCTGGTGACGTCACGTCCATTCATCTACACGATAAGCTATTTCACACTTGTAAGTGTTGTGTGATGTTATGCGAGGCACCGTAATGGACGGACGATACTTGTCGCCTTGCATGCGATCATTTTGAGGCGACTAGCGAGAGTCCAACCCGGGTTTTGCCAGCCACCGTGGCAGGGCTGCACTTTCTGGTTCACTCAAACCCCTCTCCACCTGCTTTTAATAACCAAGAAGAGAGCTCTATCCTGGATCTCAGAGAAAGAAAGCTGAGTGAGCTCTGTGTGATAATTTAGACTCAAAGACAAAGGTTTGCATTCTGCTTATGTTTTGTGGGTGTATAGTTTAGTGCCGGACAGCAAGGTTTTGTTTTCAGTTTTTTTCTTATGTGTTTTGACCTTGCAAACCTGTGACAATAAACCTGGCAAGCTACCAGATTTTAAAGAAGCTGACCTCCATGTTGAATCGTTTCCTCTGAAAAGTGATCCCCATGAGCTAATCTCCCACAGTTGTTAACCTTTGAAAATAAACTATACTGTGCAATACTGCTCTTAGGTAGCGCTTCCCCCCTTCTTCCTTCTTAAAATTAGTAGAGACATATCCCAACAGAATAAAGGCTGTAATTAAAGCGAAAGGTGGTCCAACAAAATATTGACACAAGGGGGTGATCTTTTTTTCAACTTAGTGGCTCTGTTTTTGAATTCATTGATTTTTTTTCTGACATGTTGGTGTTATAGCTTTCACTTGGATGTTATAAGTTGCACTGAGTAAATACAGCTGGATACAACAAAAATTGTGTATGACTTCATTTCAGGCTGCAAAGCAATAAAATATGATTATTTTACGGGGGCGTGGCTTGCAGTTCACGGCGCCAGATGTCTTTTGTGAGAGCTCCAGAGACCAGAGGCAACATCCTAAAAAACTGCTTGAAAAGGCACAAGGTGAGGCTCAAAACCACACAGACAGACTACCCTCACCATCACCTACCCATCAAGCCCAGATTTGAGCGGAGTCAGAGCCGGATTAAGGCACTGAGGGAACCGCTATCCCACCCTCACTGACACAGCAGCCGCCATACTGCTAAGCGCCGATCAGCCGGAATTTCCCTGAAAATCTCCAGGCTCCAGCAACACTAGAGCAGCACCTAACCCACACAGACAGTGTCAGCGCACGCATCAGTCCACCGGTGCTACTGGCGCGGAGACCGGACACTACTTGAGCCCCCGGCCTACCTGCGGCCTATTGAGGCCTAGCTCGGACCCCACACCGCGCAAGAAAAAGGCAAATACAGACACCGCCGGCATGCAGGGGACACCCTTACTGTTACTATCCCCCCGAGCTGCCTTATAGTGCACTGATTGTGACAAAAGCACATAAATCATCAACTGGAAGGGATAAGAGTGGCGGCCATCTTTGTACATCCGGGCCTAACCCACTGATTACTAAGGCTAAAACAGCGGCCATCTTGGTGCACCCAAAACACGCACTGTAATCATACAGTGAAAAAAGGCTACTCCACTTCAGAAGATAAAAAAGGAACAACTCTGAAATACCTGTACCTTGACTAGCAAACATAGCCTACACAAATAAAACCAAACAAGAAATCAGGAATAGCCTCCCAACAGGCTCTCACAATTCCCTCACAATAACTTACAAGTGAGATGACATCTTTATAAAACAACATCAAGGGACACTGCACAACCCTACTCACAAGCTGGGATTATTAACTAAAATGGGCAAACCCCAAAAAACTAGCGCACAAACAGGCTCACAAACAGGATACCAATGCTCACTGGCAGGATCATCCTGTCCTGACATTGCAGACATTTTTAAAAACCAAACACAGAAAAACAGGAGCATGGCAGGTTCAAAAAACCCACCGCCACAAGATTACACAGATGAAGAGGACTTTGACGACGAATCCCTAGGAGCTTCAGACAGGCCAATGAGAAACATGACAAATCATGACCACCCCCTAACATTTGGGGATATGACTGAAATTGGGGCTGACATATAACAGACCCTAAAGCGGATATACTTGTTCTGACCAAACAACTGGCAACAAGCAATAAGTCAGGAAAACAAAGAGATAAAGCTATAAAAAGATGAGAGCAAGTCGCCACTACCCACTCTGTACACTTAATCAATCTAAACAGACAAATGGAAGACTTGGACAACAGAGGAAGGAGGAAAAATATAAGAGTAAGAGGCATTCCTGAATCAATCAACCCAGAAGAAATAAAACCTGTCCTCACCTCCATTTTCAACAATGTACTGGAAAGACCTATTGACTCAACTATTGAATACGAAAGAGCTCATAGAGCCTTAAGGCCCAGAGGTCCAGACACAGCCCCACCGAGAGACATCATATGCTGCCTCAACAACTTCCCTCTGAAGGAAGAAATATTGTCGAAAGCCAGACAAAATGACCAAATCCTTTTCAATGGTGTACCAATACAACTTTTTCAAGACTTTTCGCCTATCACCCTAAAAAACAGAAGAGCAATAAAACTGCAACTGGAAATTCTTAAAGAAAAAAAAATACCGTACAAATGGAAATTTCCCTTCGCAGTTCAAATCACCATTGATGGCAGACAAGTACTTCTCCGTACTCCAGAAGACATACCACTATTCTGTGAAGCTATTCAAAGTGAAATAATAGATCTCCCTGAGTGGTATCAACAGTTTCTTCTCCCTGCACAAATACCACTAGTGGGGAACCCACCAGGAAGCTCGCCTCACAAATCAAATCCCCCTATACTAAAGGGAAAAAACAAAAACACAATGAAGGTCAAAACCCTGGCACTCCTGCCTCCAAAACTCCAAGAGTGAGAGACAACAGACTTCAAAGCTAAAAAGGTAACCTAATGAACCACCAACCAAATCTTAAAGAAATACCAGAACCATCAACCTATTGAAGCCAATACCAAAACACCATTGATGAATATTTTATAAAGACACAAAAAAACTGATAAGAGAGCAGTGGTCCACCAAACTCACAATGAGTACACTGAAAAGAGAAGGAACCACTCATTGGATCACCATAAGTGGTCTTGACATTCCTAGATTAGGTTATAAGATCCTTTCTCTTTCACCCTTCTATAATTCCCTAGGCCCCATAAACTGAATTTAAATGGGACCTCACTGCCTGGCTCACAAAACCATCCAGATCCAGAACACAGATACCCTTCTGACCACTAAGAACACGCTTCTTCCCCTCCTACAACGGCTCTTTCTAGACATTATATAAGGAGGGAAAGAGAGAAGAAAAGGATTTTGTTGATACAGGTCTATAGAAATATTTTGAACAATCTGAATACTACTAATTTTTTCTTTATTCTTGAACCACAGGGATAGTAATTTGGTATTTCCCTTTCATTGGAAGCGCCCCACCTCTGTTAAATAGAGCCTCCTGATACCAACACAGGACCACCTTCTGACAGGTGACTAAACACAGACGATAAGCATCCAAAACAATCCGATATCAATCACCTCGGATATTGAGAAATAAAAGGACGAAGGCAGCAGATGAGGCGCTCACAATGACTAAGTTCAGTTGTTACTTTTTGGGAAAAGTTCCTCTTTACTAATAGTTTTTGTTTGAAAAATGTTTGCATATTAAATTATGGTAAAGGTTCCAGATAAGAACACACATTACATTTTCCAAAGACCACAAACATACATGAATCACACACGATCTAAATGACATTCTAGAACAGAATTCGCCCCTAGAACAAATCACTCAAACTTAAATCCCAGTAACATTCAGCTACTTTAATTAATCCTCAATGGGGTTGTGTGGTGGACCTTCCATGACATACAACATATAAGACCTATCACACCCAACCATCATTAACTAGATATACATCTTCGTCTTGCCAAGAAACTGCTTCCACTACCCCCAAAAGAAAGAAGCAAACACTAAACTTCTTTTTTTGTCTCTAAATTTCACAAAATTTCTTAAAAATGAACACACCTCCGATTACTGCTGGACAGTACCAGAGAGTGTGACTTACAGAGTAACCCTAACCCCTGAACCCCTGTCCCTATAACATACACCTCTACATCCCCTCTCCACTACATCCAAACCAAACTAAACAATCAGAATCAAACATGGCATATTCCAACCTGGGAAAGAACCCCACGATCATCTCACATAATGTAAACGGTCTCGGAACACCTGAAAAAAGAAAAAATCTTAAAAGGACTCAAAAATATTCATCCACAAATAGTCTTCCTACAAGAAACACACTTTAAAGGCACAGCAATACCAAAGATGACTAACAATTACTTCAATAAAGCCTATTCATTCCACTAACCCCTACACCAAAACAAAAGGAGTATCCATTCTTCTAAGTAAAGACTCCACATTTCAGATAGAACAAGCACTTCTACACCCAGAGGGCAGATACTTATTTCTAAAAGGCTCAATGCTAGGCACTCCAACAACACTGGCAAATGTCTACTTCCCAAATAATGCACATATATCATTTTGCCAACAAGTAATTGACGAACTAAAATGCTTCGCATCAGGACGAATAATCCTAGGAGGAGATTTTAACATACCCCTAAACCTGCTTCAAGACACATCATCAGGCAAAACCAGCATATCATACCGCATCTTAAAAAAAAATTAAAACACTCCTGCAATCACTGACTTTAGTAGATACGTGGAGATTACTGAATCCAGGTGAGAAAGACTTCACTTTCTTCTCAAACCCTCACAGAAGATACACGAGAATAGATTATCTCTTCATCTCACAAAGAGACATACCTTCACTACAAAAGGCCAAAATAGGTAATATTGCACATCAGATCATGCACCTATCTCAATTCATATAATCTTGAACAAGAACTGAGAACTTTCAATTAGAGACTAAATCCTTCACTTCTAACAGACCCCGAAATCCTATCACACATTAAAAATGAACTCACCAACTACTTTCAATCTAACACTAGTGATGACTCCCTGCCCTTAACGGTCTGGGAAGCACACAAATGTGTAATAAGGGGAGAATTCATCAAATGGGGAGGCAAAAAGAAAAAAGAAAGAGAGAAGCACATCTCCAATCTACTAACCAAAATTCACGGGTTAGAAAGAACACATAAACAATCTCTATCTATAGAATTAGAACAAGACTTAACCAACGCGAGAAAAGAACTTCAGGCCTTTCTAGACAAAAGAGCAAAAAGGTAATTTTCCTTAAAAAAACAATTTATTACGAGTACGGAGATAAAAGCAGCAAATACCTAGCTAGAGCCTTAAAAGATACCAAAATAGCAAACAACATACACAGCATACATGACCCAAGGGGAACAGAGATCTTTGATACAACTAAAATCGCAAAAATATTCCAAGACTATTACTCAGAATTATACAACATCACCCCACAGAATAAAACAAACAAAATTCAGGACCAGAGAATAACAATCATTAAAGACTTCCTCCAACATAGCAAGCTACCCAGGATACCCAACACTGAGACTCTGGAACTGGAAAGAGATATCTCAATAGAAGACATTCAAAACGCCATAAAAAAACTCAAGTCAGGTAAAAGCCCTGGCCCAGATGGTCTCACCTCCCAGTATTATAAGACTTTTGATTCCATGCTAGCCAACCCTCTATTAGAAGCCCTCAACTCACTAAAAAAACAAACACATCCCAAGACTTCCTTTCAGCACAAATTACTATTAAACCAAAACCAGATAAAGACCACAAAAAATGCTCTAATTACAGACCAATATCATTACTGAACCTGGATCTAAAGCTGCTGGCGAAGATCCTGGCCAACAGGCTGAGACCCATGCTTCCCAAAATAATTGGCCCTGAACAAGTAGGCTTTATGGTCGTGAAGCTAAGGACAACATAATCAAATCTCTAAATCGAATACACAGACTCAGGGTCGAGAATGTCGAGGGCCTTCTTCTGTCTACAGATGCGGAGAAGGCCTTTGACAGAGGCCTGGGATTATATGTTTGCTACGTGTGAACACATGGGCCTAGGCAAGTAAATGATGTTCTGGATACAATCCTTATACGAGAACCCAACTGCAAAAATTAAAGTAAATCATTTTTTATCAGGTCCCATGCCCCCTCTCCCCACTATTATTTATTCTAACACTAGAACCTCTAATCAGAACTATTAACAACAACACGAACATCCACGGTTTCAACATTAACCACAGAGAGTTTAAACTTGCAGCCTATGCTGACGACCTGCTATTTTTTATTACCCACCCTCACATTTCCATCCCGAACCTAAACTAATACTTCCGACATTTTAAATACATATCCAATTTTAAAATAAACAGCAGCAAATCGGAAGCAATGAACCTTACACTCACAAAAGACACTGAGTCACTCACTAAACGAAACTGTCCATATAAATGGGAAAATAACTCACTCAAGTATCTAGGGATCAGATTAACACTTAACCTAAAGGACTTATACCAATACAACTTGCTCCCTTTACTTAAAAAAATTGAAAGTGACCTCAAAAGATGGAACTCAAAACAATTCTGTTGGTTTGGCAGAGCCGCTATACTAAAAATGACAGTACTACCTAGTTTGCAATATATGTTCCACGCACTTCCTATTGACATACCCCATGATTTCTTTTGGAGACTTACCACAGCGAAAATAAATTTTCTATGGACACACAAAAAGCCCAGATTACAACTGAAACTGCTCACATACCCCAAGGACAAAGGAGGACTAGGGCTGCCTGACTTTAAAAAATATTATTTTGCAACCCATACTACTAGACTGATAGACTGGCACTGCCACACCAACAATAAAGATTGGACCAACCTTGAAGAGATAGACCCCAAAATACACACAAGATTTCTGCCTTGGACTAATCCCAAATTCTACCCTCTAAAAATAAAATCTCACCCACTAATAAACACCACCCTAAAAATCCTCCCATCAACTCTCCTCCACTACATGCCCACTAACCTCCATAGCAGGCAATCCTGAATTCCCACCTGGATCTGAAAACATAAATTCCCTCAGAACGGGAAAAGACACACCACTGCTAGTACACATCTGCATAAGTAATAACAAAATGCTTTCTTGCCACCAGCTTAAAAAAAAAATCACCAAACATGCCTTAAACATGTGGACATATATCCAAATACATGACTTCATTCAGAACAATAAAAACAAAGATTTCATGGCAAGACCTTTTACCAATCTAGAAAAAATTTGCCACGACCAAAAACCGATAAAAGGTGCCACCTCACTTGCATACGAATGGATCTCACAGCCTAGCACTGAATTTGCAGACAAATATAAGTCTATATGGGAAAATTAACTAAACATCCAAATTTCAAAGACACAGTGGGAAAAGGCTTGCGTCTTCACCCACAAATGCTCACTAAGCACTCGGATGCAAGAAACATCCTTTAAAATCCGCAATCAATGGTATTTAATGCCGGCAAAAATAAAGAGATGGGCTCCCGAAGAATCAAACAAGTGCTGGAGGGGCATGGCCGAGCGTGCAGAGAGACGGACGCCATTGAGAGGAGCTCCGAGGAAATCTGTGAGAATCCTCATCCATCCTCAGAGACTAAAGAGTGGTGAGCAGACATACCAACAGCATCCACCTCTCCTCACCCCAAACTAGCCACAGAACAAACTTTCTTGGAGAACAGCCATACACAAGTGGCACGATTCAGGCCGAGACGGGCCCCTTCCCCCTTCCTTCTGGCGGCCTCTGTCTGTACCTAGGCCTGACCAGCGGACTATTCAGGCAACATTCCCCGATCGGAAGCGGGTGACAGGCCTCCCGATCCCTCCCCACTGCCCTGATACCTGCTAGCCATAGCTGGGAACCGCAGGTGAAGGAGCGGACAGAGCGGCCCTGTTGCGGCCTATTGCAGTACAGACGAGGCGGCCATCTTGCTACTCCAGGCCGCAGCACAAATCTTCCCTTGCAATCTCCCTAAACCCTCAAACACAGCCTGCGGATCTCCATCGACATATAAGCTGTCCATACAGCACCTAGGTGGCACAGGGAGCTTTTTTCAGAGACGTAGTGAGCTAAAACAAACTGAGGCCTACCTTAATGGCGGGCATCTTGCTACTCCTGGCTGCAGCACTCGTCCTCCCCTGCAAACTCCCTAGACCCTCAAATATGGCCTGCAGTACTCCATTGGCATAAAAACTATTTTTCAAAACATCTAGGGGGCACAGGGAGCTTTCCTCAGAAATAAATTGGGCTAAATTGAACCAAGGCGTACAATAACGGTGGCCATCTTGGTACACCTTATTCCCTTTATGATTGTATAAAAGACCTCTGCAGATCTACTTCATTGCGGCCTCCAGGGGCAGCCATCTTGCTACACCTGCCACCCAACCACACAGACCGTGCAGACTATCTTGAGGGTCCCTGGGGCTGCTGCAGAGGCAGACACCCAGACAATCCACTCAGTGCTCCCTGCTTCTGTCTCTGGGTGCTCTGGATCATTTATAAAGAGGAAAAGGGAAAAAAAATGGGGAAAATCTCTCTGAGTACAGCGGACATCTTGGCACACCCTCGCTGCCTCGGCCAGTTCCCAACGCTGCAGCAATTGTATGGGGCTGCTGCTTAAAACAATAAACTCAGGGGGCGTGGCTTAGTACGCGGACGAGATGGCCGCCTGAAAGAGGAGCTTCGGCACCGCAGGGGGAACACAAAGCCTTTACAGTGAAGTTTCGGAGGGCATGGGCAAAATCGGGCGTCAACTGCCCTTTACACACACCCAACACTCACAGCCGGGGCGAAATCTCCCGGAACTGTTCAGATCCCAGCCCTCTACAGCAAGTGAGTCCTCATCTTCCCGCCCGGTCCATAAACCAGCAGATATGGCGAAGAAGCAAGCGGAGGGGACACCTAGCAGGAAAACACAAGTAGACCAAGACATGTTCCTGGACCTGCTACAACAAGTCCCTAAGAAGACGGACCTCCAGCACATTGCTTCAGATATTAAAGGAGCCCTAAACGATGCAGTGCATGAACTGAAGGATGAGCTATGAGGGGTCTCGGACAGACTGGAGGAAGTGGAGCGTGCAGCAGGCCACCATGATGAGGATATAAAAGACCTGAAACAACATGGAGCAAAATATCAGCTCCACATAATAGAGTTACAGAGACGCCTGGAAGATATCGATAATCGCGGTCGCAGGAGGAATTTAAGGATTAGGGGAATTCCAGAGACGATGGAACATGACCAGATCCCACTAGCCCTCCAATCGCTTGTGAACAACATTACAGAAAGAGCACAGGATACCCCAGTGGACTTCGAACGAGCACACAAGGCGCTAAGACCTAGGGGTAGAGAGGGCGACCCCCCGAGAGACATTATATGCTGCTTCACAGATTACAAGCTAAAAGAAGAAGTAGCTGTCCGAGCTAGAGAGCAAGTAGAGATTTTCTTCAATGGATCTGAAGTCAAAATCTTCCAGGATCTCTCCCAAATCACCCTAAACCACAGGAGGGCGCTGCAGCCCATTCTATCAGCTCTAAGAAATCGTCACATAATATACAAATGAAGATTTCCGTTCGGTCTCTGTGTTACATTACAGGGATGATCCAAGAACCAAGAGGAACCAGATGGTGAATAGCATATGGCGGTCGGATGGACCAGGTGACCGACTGAGGTTTTGTCTACACAACACAGATTAAAGCTTGCAGTCTCCACTCCTATCGGTCACCACTTCCTCCAGTTCCTTCCTCACAACATTCTTTATTATGCTAACAAGCTTTCCATCTGCCATGTAACCTCCCATGGTAAGAGACAGAGACAAATTGATATATGCGAAGCCTGCAGTCCAAAATTAGGTACAGATCCTTCCTAAAAGTTAATTACCCACATTCCTCTGACACTTTTTTTTTTTACCTCCCTGACTTTTTGCAACTGGAAAGCTTCACCATCGCTAAAGATCAACTTCACAGTGCACGCTCATCCCTCCTCTACCCTCAACCCTTTCCTATCCCAGCCCGAAGTATTACTGAGAACAGATAATCCTTTGGACCAAACTCTTCGAATAGGATCAAAGCATAGGCAATCCAAGATTGTATCTACCTAAAGGCAGATAGGTTGATCTTAAACACCTTTTTTTGAGTGCCAGCTTTAGATACTTGCAGGCCAAACCTAACAAGCCTACCAACGAAGGTGTCGACTTATGGCTGTATGCAGCTTTATCCTATTCTTTTTTGTTTGGTGTTGTTTTTCTGACATCATTTTCATGAGACATATATAAATGCTTACTTAATACTAATATCAGAGCGTTAAGAGGGCTCCATAGCTGGCAGCCCGGGAGCGGGGGATCCACAGTTAGCCGACGCTCCCCTACAGGGAGGCCAAACACTTTAAATCCAAGTTCTCGTCTAACCTGAGCCAGCTGACCCTTTGTAGATTGAACGAAAGACACTCGGCTGACACGGGATGGAACTATACATGTTGCACTTATAGCAAAGACTAGCATCGGAGACGAAGCTCCCCCCCTCCCTTTCTCTAATGGCTCTGACTATAGGATAACTTTTATTCATAAAGCTGAAATAACAATGTTTTTTTGTCTGTTGCTCTGTTCTCGTTAGTTTTTGATGTTAATGAGTAGTGAAATTCGAGCAGGAAACAACCAGCGGAGGGATCAGAGGCATATCTCAATATGCCCTTCTCTCTGACCGGAGAGACCAATAGTTCCCATGGCTTTACAACAACTGTTAACCTATCCCAAGACTAAACAAATTTACAGAGTAATGGTGATAACTTCCCCTTACACTACATTTCTCCCATGAATATAATCAAACCACAATTCTAATACTTTATCTAAGCTGCCTCCTCCCCTCCGCTGGACCCTGCCCTTCTAATATAACTGGTTACCGAAAAGCGGGCTTTCACATAAGAAAGAACTCACCCCGAGACTTCTAAGATAAGACATGCAGAGATATACTCTTTAGGTGTTCCCCCCTATGAAGGTGCCATCTCTCTCCTCCCCGTGCTAACCCAACAACCCCACCCTCAGTCCAGCCTAACCGGACTGTCCTATTTGAGGTGATTAAAGAGAGCTGGAGCTTAGCGCCAGCACTCTTTCACCCTCGTACACGTCCTAGTGACAACTTGTTTCTCTCCTCATTCCCTTTTTTTTTTTTTTTTTTGTCTGTTTTCTTCTTTTCTTCCTGGATTCTTTTCTTATCTCCTATCCCTCCCCCCTCTATCTTTTTCTCCCTCTCAGGGACCAGTAGACCTCATCAGATTCATAAGACCACACGACAAGCACACAAAAATACATAATGCAGAACTCTTTGACCCTTAGGGTGCTCTCACTAAACACCAGGGGACTAAATGTCCCGGAAAAGAGATCCATGACCCTCAAGGAGATACATAGACTCCGCCCACACATTGCATTTATTCAAGAAATGCATTTTAAGGGCCCTAAAATTCCCAAGTTTACTAATAAACATTTCCCGACAATTTATCATGCTTCTTCGACTGATAGCAAAACTAAGGAAGTTGCAACCCTAATAGCTCGCAATATCCCATTTCTGTACAAAGACCGACTAGCTGACCCCGCAGGACGTTTTCTTTTCCTTAAGGGAACCCTTTTCAACAAACCAGTAACATTTGCTAATGTCTACGCCCATAATCGCCACCAGGTGTCCTTTTTTAGAGAAGTTTTTGATCAACTTATCCCATTCTCTGAAGGACTGATAGTGACTCTTCCTCAGGTTCCTCCTCCATACCCTATAGGGCCCTCAGGCAGATCAAACTTCAATTTCACTCATTATCCCTTCTCGATACTTGGAGGACTTTGTACCCAAACACCAAAGATTATACCTATTTCTCTCCTTCTCATCAAAAATATTCAGGAATAGACTATCTCTTCCTCACCCAGAATGACTTACATTACCTACACTCGACCACTATCGAACCATCTTTCATCTCCGACCACCATCCAATTACAATGACCCTGAAGTTCCCTCAAACAGACGTTTCTGAGAAAACATGGAAACTGAATTCCTTCCTGCTCTCGGACCCCTCCCACAAACTCCAACTGCAGACTGAACTCAACAATTACTTTGACGCAAACGTCACCCCAGAGGTTTCAGACTTAAATGTCTGGCTTGCGCACACATGCACAATACCCTACTGAACCAAATTAGGAACCTAGAAACTATGCACAAAAGCTCAATTGCCACTTCAACTGCCAAGGTCCTAGCCCAGGCCAGGAAGGCACTCCTGGAGGAGCTGGGTCCCCACATTAGAAAAAAATTTACCATAACATCTAAGCTGTTCTATGAACAAGATAACAAAAGTGGTAAACTATTGGCCAGACTCCTCCAGGGCAAAAGGTCACAAACTAGCGTCCCCCTACTCCATGACCAGGCAGGACATAAACTAGTCCATACTAAAGAAATAACAAAATCCTTTGTGGATTACTACTTCAAACTATATAACATTCCTCCTACGAGACACTCGAAAACCGATCCATTACCACGCTCACAAGCTATTGCGGACTACTTAAGAAGCTCAAATCTCCCTAAATTATCTGAAGAGGAAGCCATTGGATTGGAGAGCCCTCTGACCATACAGGAATTTTTCCTTGCCATCAAGTCTATGAAACCAGGAAAAAGCCCAGGCCCTGACGGACTTCCCAACCTTTATTATAAAACCTTCTCTGATATTCTGGCCACCCATTTTGTCAGAACCTTCAATTCGTTGGTAGACACCCCATCCCCACCTCGTGACCTATTAGAAGCTCAGATCACAGTAATCCCCAAACCTGGCAAAGATCACACCCAACCAGAAAACTATCGCCCTATATCGCTCCTCAACACAGACGTAAAAATATTTGCTAAAATCCTGGCAAATAGACTGCAACCCCTTCTCCCGTCCTTAACCAACTCCTATCCGCGCTATAGCCGGATGACGGCTACAGCGCGGCTCTAAAATGCCGGGAGGACGTCTATTGACGTCCTCCCATTCGGCTCGTGCTGGGCGTGCTCCCGCGGGCGCGAGCGGCGCGTGCACGTGCCGCCGCACGCTGCGGGAGCATGCCCGTGGGTCGGGCGGACCAGATGTCCGCCAGAGACCCGCAATCTCCTTACAGAGAGGAGGAACGGGGAACCGCCGAAGTAAACACGGCGGTTCCCCGTTCTGTGAGGGGGGGCATGACAGATCTACTGATCCCTGTCACTGGGATCAGTTAGATCTGTCATGCCCCTGTCAACCCCACCCCCCCCACAGTTAGAATACACCCAGGGAACATTGTTAACCCCTTCACTGCCCCCTGCAGGTTAACCCCTTCACTTCCAATGACATTTATACAGTAATCAGTGGACATTTAAATTTCTGATCGCTGTATAAATGTCATTGGTCCCAAAAAAGTGTCAAAAACGTCCGACATGTCCGCCCCGATATCGCAGTACCGATAAAAATCGCAGATCGCCGCCATTACCAGTAAAAAAATAAAAAATAATAAAAACACCATAAATCAATGTCCATAGTTTGTAGGCGCTATAACTTTTGCGCAACCCAATCAATAAACGCCAATTGCGATTTTTTTAACCAAAAATATGTAGAAGAATATATATCAGCCAAAACTGATGAATAAATTTGTTTTTTTATTTTTTATTTTTGGATATTTATTATAGCAAAAAGTAAAAAATATCTTTTTTTTTCAAAATTGTTGCTCTTTTTTTGTTTATAGCGGCGATCAGAAATGACGCAGAGGCGATCAAATACCACCAAAAGAAAGCTCTATTTGTGGGAAAAAAAGGACGCCAATTTTGTTTGGGTACAACATCGCACGACCGCGCAATTGTCATTCAAAGAGCGACGTCGCTGAAAACTGAAAATTGGTCCGGGCAGGAGGGGGGTTTAAGTGCCCAGTAAGGAAGTGGTTAATCTCCCGAGATAAAGCGGGCTTTGTCCCAGGCCATGAGGCTAGGGACAATACAATTAAAGCAATAAATATTAACAATTGGCTCAGGAAAACACAAACAGGGGGCTTTTTCCTGTCCACGGATGCAGAGAAGGCGTTCGACAGGGTGGCCTGGGACTTCATGGCAGGTGTTCTCAGCAACTTGGGCTTGGGGAAATTTATGCTGGAAAGTATATTAAGCTTATATTCTAATCCTAGGGCCAGAGTCAGAGTGAACGACCGCCTTCCCTATCCGAAATGGAACCAGACAGGGTTGCCCCCTCTCGCCACTCATCTTCATTCTCACCCTCGAACCCCTCCTTAGGAATATCCAGAATAAACCGGGAATAACTGTCAATAGACCCTTTAAAATAGCAGCATTCGCTGAAGATATTCTGTTGTTTCTAGCCAAACCTAAATCCCCAATCTCTTGAAGGAGTTTCAAAGATACAGCGATATTTCTAACTTTAAGATAAATTTCAGCAAATCACACACTCTCAATATTACTCTACCTGAGCCATTGGCACAAGAATTTTGAGACTTCTCGCCCTTCACATGGCACTCCACTGAAATCCCCTATTGAGGAATTAGACTTCCTTCTAATTTAGCAGACCTTTACTCTTTTAATTATTTACCTTTCCTCCAGAGATGTACCAAGGACCTAGAAGACTGGACTAAGCTAAATATTTCATGGTTTGGGAGGGCAGCCACAATAAAAATGACTACCTTGCCTAGATTCCTATATATAGCCCAGACCATCCCCATTGCCTTGCCAAATTCCTTCTTACAGTCCTTGCAGGCTAAAATAAGATCCTATCTGTGGAAAGAGAAAACCCCAAGATTGAATCTCCTGACACTTTCAGCCCCAAAATCAGAGGGCGGCATAGGCCTTCCCAACTTTAAGAAGTACCACAAGGCATTCCTTATTACCAAATTTGTAGACCACCATATCCATAGTCCCCAAAAAGATTGGGTTAACCTAGAAAATGCTATACTAGACACCCCACTGCACAATCTAGCATGGACTAGAGAAGGATACAAAAGGAAGGATCACAAAAAGTCAGACACCATCCACTGATAGCCCCCCTATTATCCACTCTGAAAGATATATCAAAAAAACCATACCCTACTGACCATTCCTGGCCCAATGACCCCGATCATAGACAACTTAGACTTCCCCCCAAGACTTGAAAAGGGCTCTACAATCTCTCACTCGAGCGTCAATCCCAGAGCAGTTCACTTCTTCCGAGATGGAAACTTTCGCACAGTAAGAGACCTCTCTGAGGTCCTTGAAATCCCTTCTATACCTTTTTGGATGTATTTACAAATTCGGCATTATCTAAACAACTCTAATACTAAACCATCCTTCTCAAGAACAGTATTGGAGAAACTGTGTATGGGCCCTCCCCAAAGACACCTAATTGCACTTATCTATGCTATCATCTCCACGGGGGACCCAGACTACCTTATCCCAATCAAAAAAGCTTGGGATTCATCTCATAATAGAGAACTATCAGACGACCAATGGGAATTAGCTTGCACCACAGCCCTCAAGGGTACCTTAAATGTCTCCACCCAGGAGCATAATTTCAAAGTAATGACACATTGGTACAGAACCCCACATCAGCTTCACAAATTCTTTCCCAACATTACAGAGCAGTGCTGGAGGTGTGAATCTCATCGGGGTACCATGTTACATATCTGGTGGGAATGCCCGCTTTTATTGCCTCATACTGGGAAACAGTCCATAAAATTGTATGTAAAACAACAACATATCCACTTGAATTCACATTCCACCAATACCTATTACACCATTCTGAATCTATGCATCACTCCTTCAGGAAATCATTGGCGATGCATATGATAAATGCTGCTAGACTCTGCATTCCAGCCCTCTGGAGACAAAAGAGAGTGCCTCTGGTGGCAGATTGGTTCACCAGACTAAACAAAATACAGGAAATGGAAGAACTTATAGCAGTCTCAACTGAAAATATTTCCGCTTATCATAAAACATGGCTATGTTGGATAGAATATAAAACCACTGATCATTATAAAAACCTTTTAAAGACCCCTTAAATACCTGGCCAATTCATGTAACAACGAGGTCTGGCTGGTCTCCCTCTCCCCCCTCCCCACCCCTAACCCTCCCCCCTTGTCTGTTCCCCCCCCGCTCTCCTATCCTCTCTCAACATCTCTGTTTCACCCAATTTTTTGTCCCTAGAGAACAGTATAACTCAATGCCAACTGGTATGAGGCCATAAACCTCCTCTAAAAAACAGAATACCAGATACCTATGCTACTTCTGTTCTCCCTATAGCAGAAATATACAGATGACATTTGATGTTGCAATGTGATTAGAGGTTATTAAGATTCACAAAAAATATAAATATGTTCTCTCGAGCATGAATACGTTTATTGTTACCTCTCTTCCCTTTTTGCTTTCTACTCCCCTTCTCGCAGTTTATGTAACTTCAGATATAATGCTGTAACATGGTCTCTTGCATTGATATACTGTTATATACTGTTCCTTTTAATAAGCTCAATAAAACTTTATGGAACCAAACAAGTGCTGGAGATGCCAAAAAGAAGTAGGGACCTTCATCCACATTTGGTGGTCATGCCATGAGATCCAAAAATATTGGAAGGAGGTCATTAGATGGATAATAACTATTACAGAGACGAAAATCAAATTTGATGCTGCTCTGTGTCTACTTCATGTCAACAATTTATGCTACAGAAAATACAAACTTTCCTTGATAAGACACATGCTTAACGCAGCAAAGACACTTATACCGCTTAATTGGAGATCCATACGTACCCCATCCATCAAGGAATGGATTCTGAAAATGAACCTGATATACGATATGGAAGAAACACTAGCTATTAAAAAAGAAAATACGGCCCATCTCCACAAAATGTGGAGCCCGTGGTACCTATTTAAACTGACAGATGAATATACTGACCTAATGAAACCAGATTCATAATTTTCCACGCCCCCTAAATGTTCCGAGACCACATAAAAACCACCACCCCAACCACTTCACAATACCATTTTCCTTTTTATATATAGATGAATAAAATGTATCTATATTGACTGATTCAATAATATGGATACCGAGTTGAGGTTGAAACTCTGTATTAGTCAGAAATTTTGTATTCATACTTATTTTGCCATGTCACAGATGCAAATACCAAGTCAACTGTCAACTGTTTACTAATTATATGATACACAGCTGATTGTAAAAAAAAATATGATTATTTTAAAGGGGGGATTATTTTCTACATGGATTGTATATCTCTCTCTCTGTCTCACTCCCAGCGGTCCCTCGAACCAGGGTCGTAGGGGAGGCCATCCCCTGCCATCAGGCTCACTGCCTGTTACGTAACAGTATCAGACAGCCATGGCTGAGTCTGCTGCGGGGGGCCTCTGTCCTACTTGAGGTCAGCCAGTGCCTCATGGACCTCACACAGGCCATCAAGTCCCTACAGGGAAAACATGCCTGCCTCGAGGAGAAGCTCCTGACCTCCACCCCGGTCTCTGCAACCACAGCCAGTATGGATCCTGCCACAATGCTGCCTGCTCCAGAACCTCGGGTACCTACCCCTGAAAGATTTTCCTGGAGATCAGACCAAGTATAGAGCCTTCCTCAATGCATGCCAGCTATACTTTTCACAACAGCCACTAACCTTCCGATTGGAGTCTACCAAGGTGGGGTCTGTTATACCCTTGCTACGGGACCAACCCCAGACCTGGGCTCATCACCTGCTGGAAACCAGAGACGACTGGCTGGACACTCTATCCTCATTCTTTCAGGCCATGTCGCAGTTGTACAACAACCCTCAACGGTCCGCTAGAGCTGAATCCGCTCTCCATTCCCTCCAGCAAGATGGCAGAGCCATTGAAGATTAAGCCACTGACTTCAGGCGCTGGAGAGCGGATACCAGCTGGAACCACGCCGCCTTATGGCACCGGTTCTGGCTGGGTTTGTCAGAAGGCCTTAAGGACGAATTAGCTCGGGTAGGAGTCCCAAGTTCCTTGGAAGACCTTATCCAGCTGTCCATTCAGATTGATCGCCGTCTGTGTGAATGCTGGCGGGAGAAACCGGCACTGCTCAAGGCGGTCGCTCGGCCTCCCATCTCCCCTGAAGAGCGTGCACACTGGCTCTAAGGCAACCTTTGCCTCTACTGTGGGAAAGCAGGTCATCATGTGCATGAGTGCCCAGCCAAACACTAAAAGGGGTTCTTCGGCTCCTCATTGGGGCAGACACTGCTGCCGGCCAAACCGGCCCACCCAGTCCTTCCCATCTCCTTCCGACTGCCCAGAAGGATAGTTTCATGGATATTGTGGACTCAGGGTCTTGCAGCTGCTTCATTGACCTGCACTTTGCAGCCAAACATGGAATTCCTCTCCAATCCAAGGAACAGAGATTCTCGGTGTTCCTGGCCGACGGGTCCCGTGTCAAGTCAGGGCTAGTGTCTAAGGAGAGACCACCTTTGCTGGCCACCACTCTTTCCGATCACAGTGAGCTGCTGCAGCTGGACCCAATTGCTTCTTCACTGTTCCCGGTCATTCTAGGCCTGCCATGGCTCCAAGCCCACGACCCCTGGATCAATTGAAGTTCTGGATTAATCCAGTTCCAGTCCTCATATTGCTGGGAACACTGCCTCCCTACACCCCCCAACTCTGATGTGTCTTGACTCAGACCATGACTTCCATCAGAAGGTGCCCCATGCTTATCATGAGTTCCTGGACGTGTTTAGTAAGCAAGGGGTGGACACTCTCCTTCCACACCACTCCTATGACTGCTCGATTGAGCTTCTCCCTGGGGCAGAAATGCAATTCGGATGGATCTTCCCGTTGTCCGAGAAGGAGTTATATTGATGAGAACCTGCAGAAGGGGTTCATTCGCCCATCCACTTCTCTAGCCACTACCCCCTTCGCTTGGTGCCAGAACTTTTACAGGGACTACGCTCTGCCACCATCTTCACAAACCTGAATTTAAGAGGGGCATACAATCCCATTCGCATCCGGGAAGGGGATGAGTGGAAAACCACATTCCTCACCCGGTTTGGTCAATATGAATAACTCGTTATGCTCTTCGGACTGTGCAACGCCCCAGCCACCTTCCAATTCTTCATCAATGACATCCTCAGGGACTTCTTAGACATCTTTTGTGGCTTATCTGAATGACATCCTTATTTTTTCCTCCTCACTTGAAATCCATCGGGAGCATGTCAAGAAAGTCCTCTGCCGCCTCTGCCAGCACAAACTCTACACAAAACCTGAGAAGTGTGAGTTTGAGCGTCAGAGTATTCAGTTTCTGGGACTGAGCAATTTCCCCGGGAGGCATCGAGATGGATCCACAAAATGTGTCGGTCATCCTGTCTTGGCCTGCACCTATCGATAAAAAGGGGGTCCAGTGGTTCGTTGGATTCTCCAACTTCTACCGTAAATTCATCCAGAACCTCTCTGTCATTATCTCACCCATCACCCAGCTCACCAAGCAAGGGGTTCAGTTCCGCTGGTCCCCGGAAGTTCAAAACACTAAAAACTCTTCACATCAGCCCCTGTATTGCACCACCCACATCCAGCTCTTCCCTACATTCTGGAGGTGGACGCGTCAGAGAGTGCTGTCGGGGCAGTCCTCTCACAACGTTCAGGCCTCAAAAGTTCAGTCCATCTGGTGGCCTTCTTCTCACGAAAACTTGCCCTGAGAAAAGCTATTACGTGGGAGATCGGGAAATCCTGGCCATTAAGGCCGCTTTGGAAGAATGGAGATATGTGCTAGAAGGGGCGGCTCATCCAATACTGATCTACACGAATCACAAAAATCTCGAGTACCTCAAGTCTGCCAAACGCCTCAGACCCCGTCAGGCTCGATGGGCATTGTTTTTCTTGAGATTCACGTTCCATATAACGTACCGGCCAGGATCTAAAAATGTCAAGCCTGATGCATTATCACGAATGTTTGAGGGTCCTAAGGAGCCGGAAACACCAGATACCATCTTGCCAGCTGGGAATTTCCTGCTTCTCCAAAGGGACCTTTTGTTGCAGCTGAAGCAAGCCTCCATAGGAACTCCCGGCTCCATCAGAAACACCTTGTAGGTCAGAGAGGGCCTTTTGTGAAAAGGGAACCAAATTTTTGTACCGAAAGAGGTCCAAGTAACCATCCTAGGTCTCTGTCATGATCACCCTATGATCACATACTTCAGGATTCACAAGACCCTAGAGCTGGTGCATCACACCTTCTGGTGGCCCAACCTGGAAAAGGACTGTAAAGAATACATCAACTCCTGCTCCATCTGCAACCGAAACAAGGCTCCCCGGAACAAGGCCTGGGGCTTGCTTCGACCTCTGCCAGTACCAGACCGAACATGGGCCATGATCTCTATGGATTTTGTAGTGGAGCTGCCTCCCTCTGAGGGCTGCACGGCCATCTTTGTGGTGGTTGATCGGCTGACAAAGATGGCCCATTTCTTGCCCTTAAAAGGAACACCCTCTGCTCCCGAGACTGCCCAGGTATTCATTACAGAGATGGTCTGGCTCCATGGTGTACCCATAGATATTTTTTCAGACCGGGGGGTGCAATTCACCTCAAAATTCTGGAAAGCCCTATGCGGGATCCTGAAAATAAAATTGTCTCTATCATCACCAAAGCACCCTGAACTTCTTTGCCCACAACAACAAATTGCTGCAGGAGGCTATGAGCAAGGCACAAGAAGACAGCAAAAGAATCTTTGATAGAAAGAGGAGAGGGGAACTAATTTTACAAGCAGGAGACCGAGTATGGTTGGCTACAATCAACCTGAAGCTGGCATGCCCATCAAGGAAGCTGGGGTCTAAATATGTGAGACCATTCCCTGTCAAAAGGAGAGTCAACAAGGTTTCCTATGAACTTTCTCTGTCCAAAGCGTTAAAATTCACCCAGTATTCCATGTCTCCTTATTGAAGCCTATGGCGCCAGTGTCTTTTCCCAATTGTGAGACAGGGCCACCTGCACCTATAATGATTAATGGGGATGAAGAGTTTGAGGTGGAGGCTGTACTGGACTGTAGAAAGAGGAGGGTGCAAATACAGTATCTGATTAAATGGAAGGGCTATGGACTCGAGGAAAATTCCTGGGAGCCTGAACAAAACCTACATGCCTCGGATCTGGTAAATGCCTTTCTTCGCAGCCACCCACAAAGAAGAACCCAACTGGGCATCCGGAGGGGGGAGAGCAATGTCAGGAAGGCCGTCTGCTTGATCCCCCTCAGGAGAGACTCACCTAAGAACTTTTCTGCTTCTTTGACACCGTTGGCGTGCATTTGCGCTTGTTCCGAAGCCAAAACGGCCATTTAAGCCCTGTTGATGCTCAGAGCGGGTGCTGTCTGATCTACAGCGTTACCCGTGTTTACCTGTTGCCTGATATCTGTTCCTGATCCGTTACTGACCCGGCTTGTTCAGACTCTCCTGCTTTCCGCCTGCACCCGATCCCGGCTTGTCCCGACCACTCTTCTGCCTGCTCCTCTGTACCTCGCTGCCAGCTCATTGCCAACCCTGCCTGCACCTGACTCTTCTCCATTGTCTGTGGCCATCCAGACTGCTGTATCTTCCAGTTCTACAAGTCTTAACCAGCTTCTTCCGGACTGCTACTTCCTGGCTGCACCTCTAGCCCTGCAGGTCATCTCCATCTCCAGCAATCCTATGGACCTCCCGCTGGTAGACATTACTGGGCTACCACAGGCACTCATACCTCACTGTGCTCCTGCCGTCAGGCTCACTACCTTGTACATAACAAAGTCCCTCCACCCCAAACTGTCTCATCCAAGTCTGTATGGACCTTGCTTTGTGCACTGGTGTGCAGTCATGTTGGAACAGGTAGGGGCCATCCTCAAACAGTTCTCACAAAGTTAGGTGCAATAAATTGTCTAAAATGTTGGTATGCTGATGTCTTAAGAGTTCCCTTCACTGCAACTAATCAAAATTAAAAGAAAGAAATGCTTGAAATATATGACTCTGTGTGTAATGCATCTATATAAAATATATGAGTTTCACTTTTTGAACTGAATTACTGAAATAAATTAACTTTTTGATGATATTTTATTTTATGAGATGCACCTGTATATACCTAGTTTGTAGACTATATAACTTTCACACAGACTAAATAATATACACTGATTTGGGTTATTTTTACTAAAGAAATAGCGTAGTATACATGTTGGCCTAAATATATGAAGAAATATTATTTATTTGCATTTATTTGCAAAATGTTATAACAGAAACTAGGAAAAAGATGTTTTGCAAAATGTTCAGTCTGTTTTTGTTTTTATATAATGAAAAAAACAGTGGTGATCAAATACCACCAAAAGAAAGCTCTACTTTTGTGAAAAAAAATTATATACATTTTATTTGGGTACAGTATTGCATAACCAAGCAATTGCCAGTTAAAGTAGCACAGTGCTGAATAACAAAAAAATGCCTGGTCATGAAAGGGGTAAAACCTTCCAGAGGTGAAGTGGTTAATAAATAGACACTTATCAATGTAAACAAACATTTTTTTTAACTTATCAGAGGACAGCTAGTCAATGAGCAGTATGCAGTGAGGACAGCCAGTTAGTTGGCAAGTATGTGGTGAGGACAGCCAGTCAATGGGCAGTATGCAGTGAGGACAGCCAGTTAGTGGGGAGTATGCGGTGAGGATAGCCAGTCAGTGGGCAGTATGGGACGAGGACAGCCAGTTAGTGGGCAGTGTGCGGTGAGGGCATCAAGTCAGTGGGCAATGTGCGGTGAGGACAGCCAGTCAGTGAGCAGTGGGTGCTGAGTACAGTCAGTAGGCATTGTGGGGTAAGGACAGCATGTCAGTGAGCAGTGGGTGGTGAGGACAGCCAGTCAGAGGGCAGTATGCGGTGAGGACAGCCAGTCAGTGGGCAGTATGGGGTGAGGGCAGCCAGTCAGTGGGCAGTGTGCAGTGAGGACAGCGAGTGAGTAGTGTGCATTGAAGAGAGCCAGTCATTGGGCAGTATGCAGTGAGGACAGTAAATCAGTGGGCAGTATTTGGTGGGGACAGCAGTGAGCAATGTGCTTTAAGGACAGCCAGTCAGTGAGCAGTGTGTGGTGAGGACAGCTAGTAAGTGAGCAGTATGCAGTGAAGACAGGCAGTCAGTGCGCAGTGTGTGCTGAGAACAGCCAGTCAGTTGGCAGTGTGCAGTGAGGACAGCCAGTCAGTGAGCAATATGCAGTGAGGACAACCAGTCAGTGGGCAGTATAGGGTGAGGGCAGCGAATTAGTGAGCAGTGTATAGTGGAAAGTCTGGGAGCAGTTCTCCAGTTCCTTGTGTGCAGTGTAAGAGTTGAAGCAGCACAGATGGAGCATGAATGGAACTCCTGCAGTGATAAATGTAAACCTCTCCCCATCAGCCACTTACAATGTGTCAGAGAATGGTTCACAGAAGAACTGGCACATCTTCTAACACTCAACAGGATCGCAGATTACAGACACTTAAGCGTTGCCAGTGCAAATGTGAATGCGTGTGGCCACGAGCGACGTGGCGCACACAATGCCTGACAGATCCTATTGCCAGTGACCTATTTAAAGTCAGCAGTCTGATCCACAATTTGTTTGATGATCTTCAGCTTCCCATGTGTTTCTGTTTTCTGCTTCTGCTGTTATTGGATTTCCTGTTACCGACCTGGCTCGCCTTTGACCTGTCTTGTCTCCATTCCTGGCTCCTGATTCTTGGCTTGTTCTACCTACTCAACGTCTGAGGGACTATGATTTTGTGTACATCACTTCTACACGTCAGCCTATTGCAGCTGGCAACTTCTGCTTATTTTGGTATAGCATTCCCTGTCATCATCTTCAGAGTTGCTTTGCAGGGAAGACTCTCAGTATTTCGGCCTCCGATCAGGTACGTGACATCATGGCTGGAGATAGAAGACTCCTAGGCTGCTATCTCTGCAATGCCTCCTTTCCAGTTTCAGCTGCTTGATCAGCCAGAGAAGCCACCTGTGAGTGAGTAGGAGGGAGAGTTTGGCCATACCCATGCCCTGCCCACCACCTCCTCCTCCCAGGGAGATACTACACAGCTGAGAGTCGGCCACCCCCAGCCAAAAGCCTCAGGATGCTGTGTGCATGGGGAACTAGAGGAACACTGCAGCTGGGGGAGAAAGTCAAAGGCACAGATGGTTGCATAGATGGGGGTGAACCCAAACACCACCTTGGCACTGCCCAAGGATTAGGGTGTGCGCAGGCACACCCAATACACCCCCCCATGCCTATTCTAGGGTCAATTTAGACAGGTGCCAATTAGCCTATCAGCATGTCTTTGGAGTGTGGGAGGAAACCCATGCAGGCACAGGGAGAACATGCAGATGCCAGGCAGGTAGTGCCATGGTTGGGATTCAAGCCAATGACCCTAGTGCTGATAGTCAAAAGTGCTAACCACTTAGCCACTGTACTGCCCTTTTTTTGAATTCATAATAAAAGATTGCTAGAAACTGGTCAACAGTAGGGCAGTTTTGCATCAGCAAGAACATGGACATTTTAGCAAACATTTGTGAGTCAATGAGAGAAAAGAGAGGGGTTGATACAGCGCAAAGGGCTTAGATATTAACTGTTATGTTTTTAAATAGAGCAGGGATGTGTTAATGGATCTTTCTGTTTTTGCTGAGCTTGGCTGCTGCCCTCACTGAGACACTAGGAAGTGCCCGATTTAGAAACATTGATGAATGTAGTGGACTGGCGCTGCCACTTGTATCAGTGTATTATGTGGACTGCACAGAGTTAATTTAACAAAGTGCTATAGTGCATTAAAGTGCTAAATTATGATAATATGGATCTGATATATAAGCTGTGTGACAAGTGGTTGTTATCAAATACTTCCTATAATAAAATTATATGGCCTAGTGTGCGATAAATAATTTCAAGGTGCAAGTGATCGTACAGCACAAATCAGCTCCAAAGTGCCGAGTAATAATAGAACAGATATGAGGAATGTAATGTTGTAGGTACTCCTTTCTGATGTTACAAATGTGCAAAAATGCAATTATTCAAAGGTGCTTGCAAAGCGCAAGTCGGCTCAATAGCGCCAAGTGATATTATATAAAAACGGGTGTCAATGTTATAAGTAATCCTTATCTATGTGTTAGTGCTGCCAATGTGCAAAACTGCAAAAAGTAAAGTGCAATTATTCCAAGGTGGTTAAAAAGCGCCAATCGGCTCAAAAGCGCCCAGTGGTATTCTGTAAAATAAATATATAAAGTGCTATGTGGACAATTATATATGCTTCCTTATCAGCATACTGCTATGACAATGTGCAAAAATTGGTCATACACCATGATGCCATTCCAAAATATCTAATGCTATACATACAAGTAATTAAAAGCAACCAGGATGTGATCCAATATAAAAAGTTATAATAACAAGCCTATAAGCAACATACAAATATTTCATTCAATCCTAGGAACAGATAACAAAATGGAGCATCAATGTCAAACCCTTCAGGGCTCCCTTAGTGTTCCAAGACTTCCCACACCATCTGCACTAACTCGTCCGCTCTGTATGCCAGAGGCTAGCTGTGTGTATTTGGGAGGTGAATACTCTCACTGCAATACCATACCGTCCGTTTCATACAAAGGTATCCTATCCGGAGATCCTTGTGAACACAAGAGGAAAAACTCCATAGTGTAACACCCTATTATTAATGTAAACCGAACGGACAGATGTACTCACACTATAAAAGTCAGAACAGTGCCTGTATAGTTCTCGCTACTGTGTAGCTGATCCGAAGGTAGTGTGGTGACACACAGGTTCAGGCTTACGCGTTTCGTCATTCAACGTCATCGGAGGCGACGCCATCTTGCTACACCTTTGTGTATTTATACTCCATTGTAACCTGGCCACCCGCGGTCACATGATCATCCATTTTTAACTCAGGCTGTCATCATTCTTCATTGTGAGTCAGTATGTTTAAAACATATATGCTATTACAAATTTATTGTTTAATCAATCTACCAGGGCAAACCTGGAAACGGGTGAAGACCCTCCTTATTCCAGTTAGTCCCTGCACTGTATGTATTACATGCCTCATGCAAAATATAATATAGACATGAATCTATAAAATTATAAAAATGTACATGTATAATAAAAGAAGACAAAAAATGTACATATGCAATAAAGGAAAAATCCAATATGAAGTTCATTAAATTCATTAAAAATGTGCAATATATAAATAAGAAAGTTTAATCTAAAATGCAAATATGCATTGTAAAAATAAGAATTCATTTGTGCAGGTTTGCGAATGACTAATACTAATCCATATAACACCCTATTCCCTTGAAGATAGTAGGAATTCAAAATTGGATATAATGCAATTTTAAGGGGAAAGTAGTATGTGGAGAATTAATAGGCACATGGACATAAAGATCAAGTTGGCTTCATCCCGGGCAGGCAGGGGCCGGACCAGGTTAGAAGGGCGATTGATCTACTATCGGTTATGGGCTCAGGGTGGGATGGGGGCTCATCCCAGGAAGGCTATCTATTATCGGTGGATATCCACAAAGCTTTTGACTTTGTCTCGTGGGAATACGTGTTCATGCTTCTGGATAGATGGGGCTTTGGCTCAATGTTTACAGGCACTCTGAAAGCCCTAGACCAAGTGTTTGAGTGAGGTTCTGCGGTCAGTTCGAAGACACATTCCAGATAGAGAAAGGCACTAGACAGGGGTGTCCCCTATCCCCTCTCTTATTTGCTATAGTGATAGAAACGTTGGCCACAGCTTTGAGGGATATAAAACGGGTGCTGTGTAGGCAAACAACCTATAAATGCGCATTATTTGCAGATGATGTCCTTCTATTTATAACTTCTCCACTAACATCCACGCCGAATCTGCTGCATATACTCAATGAGTTTAGCAAGATCTCGGGCCTCAGAGTAAATTTATCCAAATCTGTGGCTCTTAATGTGAATATCCCGGCCACAGTATTAGAACAATTGAAAACACATTTCCCATTTGTATGGTCTAACACACACATCCCATACTTGGGCATTAACCTTTCCCCTGCCTTTGGCGTTTTATACAGTATAAAAACAATTACCCCCCCCCTCTTTAGTAAATTATATTAAGACATATCGCACTGGGCGTCATTGGGATTGTCATGGATGGGTAGGGTAAACACTATAAAAATGATGCTTCTTCCTTGTGTACTGTATGTGTTCCGATCCTTGCCCATTCCTGTAACTAAACAGCAATTAATGCTTTTGCAGGTAGCAATCAACAAATTTATTTGGGGAAGTAAAGGACACCGTTTTTCTAAACAAGTCTTATATAGACCCAAGAAAAAAGGGGGATTAGGACTACCTCATATTTGGTGGCATTACCAAGTGGCACAGCTAGCTCAATTCTCGGTAATATACTCTAAGGGTGTTAAACCAGATTGGGTGTCAATAGAGAGGCAGGCTAACTCGAGACACACCCCAGACTACCTTGCATGGTGTCCTCCAAAGCTATGTCCGCCAATCTTAGTACCCACTCTCTCTCATTCATTAGTTATTCATGATCGCATAGTCAAACAAAAGAAGATTACCTCCAGTTGGCGTCCGTTAACACACCTCTTTAATAACCCCCATTTCCCCCGGGGGAAGATATTAAGGCATTTAGATGGTGGCTCAATCAGGATTGGACACTTTGTCGGCCCTGGTGGACCCTTATCCCGCACGCATTGACAAACTGGAAATGCCACCATCTGAGTCCTTAAGGCTGAACCAAATCACACATTATATCCAATCGCTATGGCCGGATAAATCTAAGAGTATACAAATCACACCATATGAACAGTGGTGTTCACAGGTAATGGACATGAGGGGAGGGATTTCACTAACCTATAGGGGCCTGGTTGAACCTTTGGATAAGGCAACATATATGATCGGTTGGGAAAGGGATCTCGAGCTGGATTGGGACCTGGACACATGGCATAATACATTTTTCAAATCTTTCAAAGGAATGAGTAATGTGTCTTTGATGGAGGCGAACATCAAAGTTTTGACTAGATGGTATATGGTACCCACTAGACTTGCGAAAAATGTACCCTTCGGTGTCTCCCCTTTGCTTTAGGAACTGTGGCCACACAGGCACTATTCTACATATCCTCTGGGAATGCCCTAGGATTAGGACATTCCTGAATTCTATCTTTAGACTAATACGTAAATTAACAAGATGGTCCATCCATCAGAGTCCATTGGTAGCATTGCTAAACCAAAGCACTCCGGGAACGCCCAAGTGTTCTCGAGTTCTTGTGATGTTTATCCTGTTGGGAGCGAAACTGACGATAGCTAAAATTTGGAAAACCACTTCAGTTTCCTATCAACAAGCAAAACGAAAGATTTCCTGGCTGATGGCACAAGAGAAAGTAGCCAACACTATTCAGGATATAATGGGTATCTTTAGGAACGTTTGGGAGCCTTGGGCTTCGCATATTGGTGTCGTCATTTAGATAACTTGCAAAGAAGTATTCACTTAGCTGGGGGGGGTCTACCTGAGCATCCTTGGACGAGTTATTCTCTAATCTCTTTCTTTCTCTCACTTACTTTCTTTTCTTCTATCCTTAATGGTTCTTCATGGTTATTGTTTAATTTAGCTGTTGTGACAGTATGATGACAGCGATTGTTCACAACCTGGCAAAAGGAAGCACCTCAATAAGAGAGCTAAATTTAATCCTTGACAAAGGGATATTGGAGAGGTGAGCACTGGGGGTCTGAGTGGACTGACCACAGCAGGTCCCCGTAGGGCTGGTTAGCCTGCTCCCACAGTGTTCCTAACGATTGCGTCTAGAAAGGTATTGCAGGAACTTATTTCTGCTCTGCATAGGATATGATGTGCTTATTTGCTATTTTAGATATTTTATAAGGTTGTGATCTCAAAACTCGATGCAGGGTATATGCCAGTCATCAATATAAGTTGTTAAGGCGAAAGATGTACACCTTGTATATACAAATCTACCACAAAACTAAATATTGACTAATATCGTAATATTGTTTTGGCAAATTGTGCTAAAAAAAGTTATAATCTTATCTGAAAACTTTAACAAACACTATTGAAAAGTAAAAGGCAAATGGATATTGATTAATTATTGAACTTTTCAGGTGAGTCTAGTGTTATTGCTTTAATCCAGATGGGGGGAGGGGCACTTCCTGATGATGTGTTCACATTAGAACACGAAATGCATAGAAGCAACGCCCGTGCCTGAAGTCACTTCCAGCCTGAGAGCTAGATGGCTCTGATTTCCTGTAGGTGTGGAGCGCACGCTGTGGAGACACATATTTGGTAATCCGCACATGCTGAGACGATCTGTGCCGATCAAGTGGCACCAACAAACGTGAGTGTAAATGCATTCATTTTTTGGCAATCTCTGGCATTAGCTAAACGATGTTACGCTATGTGAACTTTTATTACTTTGCATGAGGTGAGTGCATTGACGGTGAGAGCTGTAAAATCAGTCAGAAGAGTAAGAAAGGAACTTCCCTCATCTGTGAGTGGTGAGCAGATGAAGACAAACAACAGGGAACTTTAAAAGGATACTTTGTTTCCTTTGATTCTGCTTTTGAGATCAGAACTTTGGGATATAGAAGTAACATTATCTGTGTGGGTTACAAAGTAACCATTGTATCACTACTGTTTGTGGATGTTTATATTTGTTCTAAAGGATTAAGCACTTATTTTCATTAACCCATTTTTAGAAGTAGTAAGAGTCTAAGGGTCAGGTGAGCGCCATACACCTCTTTCCTTCTCTGAAGGAAATTTTTGTTTTAATAACACTAGACTCGCCTGAAAAGTTCAATAATTAAGCAATATCCATGTGCCTTTTAATTCTCCACAAACTACTTTCCCCTTTTTCTTGATAAAAAAAATGCATTATATCCAATTTTGAATTCCTACTATCTTCAAGGGAATAGGGTGTTCTATGGATTAGTCTTAGTCATTTGCAACCTGCACAAATTAATTCTTATTTTTATAATGCATATTTGCATTTTAGATTGAACTTCATTATTTATATATTGCATATTTTTAATGAATTTAATGAACTTCATATTGGATTTTTCCTTTATTGCATATGTACATTGCTTCTTCTTCTTTTATTATACATGTACATTTTTATAATTTTATAAATTCATGTCTATATTAAATTTTGCATGAGGCATTTAATACATACAGTGCAGGGACTAACTGGAATAAGTAGGGTCTTCACCCGTTTCCAGGTTTGGCCACTGCCCCTGTAGATCGATTAAACAATAAATGTGTAATAGCATATACGTTTTAAACATATTGACTCACAATGAAGAATGATGACAGCCTGAATTAAAAATGGCCGCGATCATGTGACCGTGGGTGGCCAGGTTGCAATGGAGTATAAATACACGAAGGTGTAGCAAGATGGCGGCGCCTCTGATGACGTTGCATGACTAAACACGTAAGGCGGAGCCTGTGCGTCACCACGCTACCTTCGGATCAGCTACACAGTAGCGAGAACTATAAGGCACTGTTCTGACTTCTATAGTGTGAGTACATCTGCCCGTTCGGTTTACATTAATAATAAAGTGTTACACTATGGATTTTTTTCCTCTTGTGTTCACAAGGATCTCTTTGTATGAAACGGACGGTATGGTATTGCAGTGAGAGTATTCACCTCCCAAACACACACAGCTAGCCTCTGTCATACAGAGCGGACGAGTGTGGATGGTGTGGGAAGTCTTGGAACACTAAGGGAGCCCTGAAGGGCTTGACATTGATGCTGAATGAAATATTTGTATGTTGCTTATTGGCTTGTTACCACAATTTTCTATATTGGATCACATCCTGGTCGCTTTTAATTACTTGTATGTATAGCATGAGATATTTTGGAACGGCATTATTGTGTATGACCAATTTTTGCACATTGTCATAGCAGTATACTGATAAGGAAGCATATATAATTGTCACATAGCACTTTATATATTTATTTTACAGAATACCACTGGGTGCTTTTGAGCCGATTGGCACTTTTTAACCACCTTGGAATAATTGCACTTTACTTTTTGCAGTCTTGCACATTGGCAGCACTAACACATAGATAAGGATTACTTATAACACTGACATCCCTTTTTATATAATATCACTTGGCGCTTTTGAGTCGACTTGCGCTTTGCAAGCACCTTTGAATTATTGCATTTTTTTTTTTATTTCTTGCATTTTTGCACATTTGTAACATCAGTAAGGAGTACCTACAACATTACATTCCTCATATCCATTCTATTATTACTCGGCACTTTGGAGCTGATTTGTGCTGTACGATCACTTGCACCTTGAAATTATTTAACACACACTAGGCCGCATGATTTTATTATAGGAATTATTTGATAACAACCACTTGTCACACAGCTTATATATCAGATCTATAGTATCATAATTTAGCACTTTAATGCACTATAGCACTAAATTAACCCTGTGCAGTCCACATAATACACTGATACAAGTGGCAGCGCCAGTCCACTACATTCATCAATCTTTCCATTTGTGAGTCAAACCTGGTCTGCTATTGTTTGCTGAAAAAGCATTTGTCACTGCTAAAACTACCTGAAAAAAGACCATATTTTAAGAAAATTTCATTAGTTTTGGGTGCTGCTGTTGTACGTAATCCAATCATACTGCTCCTTCAATACCATGTACAGCTTCAAGACGTCCCCCAATTTTGTGATGTAGAGAATTTGTGTTTTTTTTGCACGTTGCCATTAAAGCCACATGAAAAAAGGACCCTCTCCCCACTGTATTGTACTTTTAAAAATGTTGTTGGCCTGATAGCCCTAAAAATGCCCAGAAAGAGAAATGACATAGAACTCTATCTGGGGCTTTCCCTAATTTCAATGGGTGCCCCGGAGGGAGGGATAATTAATATGCAGGACGTCTTCTTATATGAAACGCGTCGGGTAGCCCATTACACTGAAATGCTGCTTGTGATTTTATACTTTGAAAATTTTATCTGACATTTTGTACCTGAAGGACTTTTTTATCGCTATTTAATAAATAAATATACCTCGTCATCCGGGGTTTCACACTATTCCGAGTCTTCTCTTGTCCCCTCGGTTGCTCATCCATTTTTTCGGACCATTGTTCAATTCTACCTTCCTCGATACATCACGGAGAGACATCTCCAGGATATCCTTGTCTTACAAGTAAGACCCACTCCATCGTTAAGGATTGTGTGACGCATTGCCCATTAGAAGGAAGACCTGCTAGGATCTGGAACCGGTGCAAAGCCCTCTTCCATAGCTGGGAAAACCTTGGACGAGATGAGATCTCCACAGCCAGGATCCCCTTGAGATGGTTCTATGCCTATATTCAACCAGTATCTGGTAAGCCTCCAATTTACCTCCATTTGAGGATTTCACCTGTACCCTTGAACAGTTTTGTTACATCACTTCCAGTGAAGATTTTGCACATCTGATGTTTTCGTTAATATTGACTGTCGCAGACTCACCAATATAATTTTATTCACGGAATTATTCTAATTCTCATTCATCTCATATGGTTTGAGCGCTATATTATTGTTTGCAAAATATAAAACAGCTAGCTCAAGACTTAAATCAGCCCAACATGCCTTAATTACCTCTAATACTCCAGCTCATAGGGCAGAATGGCAGGCAGCTAAATATGACTTTGATCACTGGGCTGACACCCTGAAGCTGTCTAAATGGACAAAACAAGACGCTGCCCTCTTCAAATTCGGAAACAAAGCAGGGAAACTTCTGTCTAGACTCTGCAAGGGTACACACAAACCTTATTCTGACTCCAACTGTTGTAATAGTGACTTATCCCTTGCTGAGACCTCTATGCCTGGCCTGTATATGCAGATATAATCACCACGGACAGTCTTTATCAGATAGCTTGAACTCACTAGGCACGGATTCTTCCATAAGCATATATTTATTGCAAATAGCAGGTACAGCATACAACAAATGTGGCAGATGGTTGAAAGATGGTATCTGCAGGTACATGGTAATGTGCTAGCAAATTGTGTGCGGCCTACAAATGTGTGGCCATCTTCTTCCTCATGAGACAGAGTGAAGAGAACCTGGAAGAGGAAGTTACATCACAGAGTGAACCAGGCAGAGGAAATTACCTCAGAAGATGCGAGAGAACACACTTAGAAAACAGAATAGGATAATGTAATTATGCAATATCCAAAACAACCACAAGATGGCAGTATAATAACCAACTATATAAACATTACTATAACTATGCATAGCATTATATTTACATGACAGTACATGTAACAGCACACTCCCCGTCTGGTATAAATACCACTATGCTATCTCATAACGGTAGTTATGCAACGCAAATAAACAATAGTGCAATTTGCAGTTGTCTTGAAGACCTGAAAGACAAAAAATAACATGCATGTACATGCAACAATAGCAACTGCAATAAGGCATCAAGAAGTGTCTCAAAGTTCAAGGCATCTTCTAGTTGTGATGTAAACTGGATCCCACAAAACCAAAAAAGCAAGTTCAGTCTCCAAAAGGCAAGAGTAGAACAAGTTATGTGATGGGTCTGAGTAAAGTATTTACAGTTCCTTGTCTGGCAACCTTCACCTCTACTTTACACACCATACCATCATCACTAGAAATGGTCTTTACAATGAGTCCCATGGGCCATTCAATTCTTTCGGCTTGCTGGTCTTTGAGCAGAACAAGGTTTCCAACTCAGAGATTAGGGTTCAGATCAGTGGCAAAGATCTTGACTCCAGGATGTATCTCTGGATCGTTGTCAGGATCTAGAAGACTGAAGACCTCAGGTGTAGTTTCTTCTGTATGATCCAGCAGAAGTTCAGGTCCTGTTAACCAAGAAGAATTTGCAAAGGCACTTGCAGACATTGGTCTACTGGCATGAACTGCAGGATTATGCTCCGATGGAACATGATGCCATTGTTCAGGCCTTGAGGATTTTCTGATTCATTCTACATGGTTGCTGACATAGACATAGAAGTGTTTTGTCCAATTGTATATGTAGCCCAAAACAACATTGCTGTCTGTGTAGAATTTGATGTAATCTATTTGAATGTCTAGTTCACACAGTATAAAATCTACAATTTCTACGGCTAGTACAGTCCCACAAATTTCAAGCCTAGGAATTGTGTGCTCAGGCTTAGGCGCTAACTTAGCTTTGCCAAACAGAAACCCTACATGGGTTTGATTGTGAGAATCTCTTACCTTGAGATAGGCAACAGCTGCTATGGCCTCAGTGGATGCATCTGAGAAGATGTGAATCTCTTTTCTCTGACTTGCAGCAAGGGACTCTGAAGTGTAACAGCGTGTTATGTTGATTCCATCTAAAGCACGTAGATATTGTTTCCAGGACTCCCACTTTGAATATTTGTTTAAATCCTTAAATCCTGTGGCATGATTGCCAGGCTGAAAGGCTTTCATCACAGCAGCACTGTTTGAGGCAATCTTATGAAGTCTGAGGTTGGCCTCAGAAAGCATACCTTAAGTCCGTTGGAGCAGTTCTATAACCTCTTCATCTGTGGGTAAGGATTTGAGTCCATCATCCATGTAGAAGTCAATCTCAGTGAAGTGTCAAACATCTGCACCATACTCCTTTTCACCATCAAAAGCAATCCTTCATAAACCACATGTTGCAACAGCAGGTGAGGGACTGTTTTCGAAGACATGTACTTTTATGCGGTATTCAATCACTTCATTGTTTATGTTGTTGTCACGGTGCTACAGAAATCTTAGGAATTTCCTATGGTCTTCTCTTACTATAAAGCAATGGAACATTTGTTCAATGTCAGCAGTAATGGCAACTGGCTCTCTTCTGAACCTCATAAGTACTCCTATAAGGCTGTTGGTTAAGTTAGGACCAGTAAGAAGAACATCATTCGGGGATACACCTTGATGCTTGGCACTGGAATCAAACACTACCGTGATTTGCTTTGGTTTACATGGGTGATACACTTCAAAGAAAGGCAGATACCAGCATTCATCATGTTCAAGAAGAGGTGGAGCGTGATCATTGTCAAAGATCCTTTTCATAAATGCAATAAAATGTTCCTTCATTTCAGGCCTGTTCCTTAGTGTTCGCTGAAGTGAGTTGAATCTGGATAAAGCTTGTTCACGATTATTTGGAAGTCTGACTCTTGTAGCACGAAGAGGTAATGGTGCAACACAGCTGTTAGATTCATCTTTTAGAGTTCACCGTCCATAATTGCGATGTACTCTCTATCTTCAACTGACAAGGCTGTTCTGTTGTCATCACGTGTAGTACAAAACACTGTACTACCTAAGTTGTCATCACAGGGGATGGGAATAACATAAGATACCTGGATGATGTCAAGAGACTTCTCCCTTACTTCATAGAGATGAGGGCATTGTCTGACATAAGATGCACGCCCATTTCTTAGCACGAGTCTTGAAGGAGTTAATCTCAGATGGCATTTGCATTCTGTTCAAGCATACATCGCTTACTATTACCCAGCCTGGATCAAGCCTTTGTGCGTATGGAGCATCGTCAGATCTGTTGCACTGCTGGTGCACTTTATGTACTCTGAGAACGTCTCTTCCCAGCAAGACTAGTATTTCAGCATCCATGTCCATTGAAGGAATATCAGTAACCAGGTGCCTTAAGTGGGGATGGTGATATGCAGCTTCTGGGGTAGGAATTTCTTCCCTGTTGTCTTGTATTTGGTCACACCCAACTAATGTTGGCATGGGTATGCCCTTCCTTGCCTTCATATGGGAGACCATGAACCCATCAGCCCTTCTGCCAGAGGTTTCTACACGACCAGAACAGGTGTTGAGAGTATATGGTGTTGCATGTCCCTTTATGCCAAAGATCTCAAAGAATTTAGGCTTAACCGGGGATCTGTTGCTCTGCTCATCTATAATGGCATACATCCTGGTAGCTTTTTCAGGTTGATCCTTTGGATATATTTTGACTAGACATACCTTGGTACAGCGTTTGTGGCTTGATCCTTCTCCACAGACCATGAAGAAGAGATGTTTGTAATGGCTGGAGCATGGCTTTGTTGCTCCCTGCCATGATTTGATGCAGGGTTCAATGTGGATGGCTGCTGTGGATTGTCTGGAAGTGGAGCAGGATGCATAGCTGTAATGTGTTTGTCACTACTGCATTCTGTGCACTTGAGGGCAACTTTACAGTTTTTAGAAAATGGTCATAGGAAGCAAAGCACCTATAGCATATTCCAACTTTCTGGAGAATCTCCCTGCATTCTTGGACAGTCTTTGCCCTAAGCCCACAACATTTCTTTGGAGGGTGAGGTTTTTTGTGAATAGGGCACTGACGATTTGAATCTTTATCTCTGTCACCCGAATCACTCTGGTGAATGGGAGAGGATACAGGAGGTGAGATGTCTATCTTTTTAGCAGATACTGCTCTATAAGTCTCTATGTATAGCTGCTTTGTTATCATACCTTGATGATGATGCAGGCAAGCTAGACTCACTGACGCTGAAGCTGGGAACATTTCTCATCCAGGCTTGTTCACTGATGAACTTGCAAAAATATGAGAATGGAGGATAGGATACGTTATAGTCTCTTTTATATCTTGAGCCCTGCTGTGCCCATTTCTCTTGTAGGTGGTATGGCAGTTTAGACACCACTGGATTCACACCATGGGCAGTGTCCAGGTAGCTCAGCCCAATTGAGCACTTTCTATGGCTTCGGAGCCACCATGGGTTTGTTCAAGTCTTGCCCATGCAGCAGCAAGACCTGCATCTGGGTAGGCAACATGTACTGCTCACAGTCTTTTAACACAATCTGCAGATTATGGCCCCAGCCACTTTATGAGAAAATCAAGTTCCTCCTTGGCAGTAAGGTTAAGATCAGCAATAGAAGCTTTGAAGGTTGATCTCCATGCTCTGTAGTTCTCTGGACAGTGACCGAAACTTGAGAGGCTAATGTTAACAAGCTCGGTAAAAGTCAGACAGGTCTGATTTCTCGCTCTTTGGTGCCAAAGTAACTTGTGGGACCCCTTGGTTGTTAAAGTTCTCTGGTGAGTAAGGGTGAGGTTTACCAAGATAAAATTATTTTGCAAGAGCATCTAAGTTAGTCTCTAAGCTGTTGCTTGAACTATGGTTTGTTGCTGGCAGTTATCTTGTTGTTGGCAGGAGGTGATGTGGTTTTGCTGGGTGGGTGCACTTGCTTTGTGGACTTGAAGAGGCTCAGGCTTGTGCGTGTTCGAGGTCTCTGTGTTAAGAGTCCAAACAGCAATGTTAATAGGTGGTACAGGAGAGGATTCTATATCATTGCAAACACTATGGCTTAGCAACTATTCACTGGTGCATTCAATTGCATCTTCCACTTCTGCTGGAATAGAACAGTCCCAGTTAGTACTTTTTCCTATTGTTTGTTCAAGTACCTTTAGCCTTGCTAAGGCAGCTGCTTCCTCCCTTTCCACTTGCAGAATCTTTATTTGGGATTCCGCCTTTTCTTGGTGAGCTGCCATCTCTTCTTTGCAAGCTTTGTTCTGAGCTTCTATCTCTGCTTGGCGAACTGCTATCTCAGCTTCCTTTCTGGCAAATGAGTTTCACACTTTATTTACTTCCAGACTTGCACGGGCCTCTATTAGCTTGTCACTTATTGTTGAGCTTCTAGAGCGAGAAGATCTAGAAGAACGCGTTGTGAGCTTAGTAGATGCGGATTTATGAGATCTGGTCTCCTGCAGTTTAGTGATACGGAATTCCGCCTTATCCTTGGCATCTTGCACTAGGAGATCTCTTTGTTGGTTTAGTTCATCTGTCTTAGTCAGTTCTGCTAAAGAGCCCTCTATATTAGAGTCTTTTAAGAAAGCTGTGTATTTTGCAGACAGCCTCTGGTAGCGCTCATACGCTGCAGATAGGCGATCTGTAGAATTTCTTAATTTCAGCTTGTTGAGTGCAGCGTGGCAAGACTGACATGCAGTATGTAGTTTTGTCCCACAGTTCAGACAGATTGGTTGAGAACTCATTTCTAGTGGTTTTGTAGTTTTCTCTAAGTTTCTGTGTTGATATTATTGTGTGTTTGGGTCTTACGCTTTGCTCTGTGATATCTACAGAATCTGCTCCCTGTACATCTGTGTGGTCAGAGGCATGCTGTATCTGTTTAGATTCAGCGATAAAAGAATGTTTGGAAGCTTGTCTAGACATTTTTTCAAGTTTTGCTAAAAATGGTTACTGTCTCTTTAAGAAGACGAACAGCAGCTTAGGCGGGATAACACAGTTCTATGCAAAGAAACAGTTTTAAACATTCACTGATGAAATGCCGTAAACTTTATTGACCATGTGATTTTCACAAGATGGCGAATGGCACTGAGTTTGATTGAAGATTAACCATACACATCTACACAGCAGGCTGTAGGAATTCTACCACATGTTTTGACTATTCTGACTCCAACCTTTGTAATAATGACTTATCCCTCGTTGAGACCTCTATGCCTGACCTGTATGAGCAGATATAATCACCGCGGACAGTCTTTATTGGATAGCTTGAACTCACCAGGTACTGTTTCTTCCATAAGTGTATATTTATTGCAAATAGCAGATACAGCATACAACAAATGTGGCAGATGGTAGAAAGATGGTATCTGCAGGTCAAAACATGGTAATGTGTTCCCGGATGCTAGCAGATTGTGTGCAGCCTACAAATACGTGGACATCTTCTTTCTCATGAGATAGAGTGAGGAGAACCAGGAAGAGGAAGTTACATCACAGAGTGAACCAGGAAGAGGAAATTACATTAGAAGATGGGAGGAAACACACTTAGAGAACAGAATAGGATAATGCAATATCCAAAACAACCACAAGATGGCAGTATAATTACCAACTATATAAACATTACTTTAACTATGCATAGCATTATATTTAAATGACAGTACATGTAACAGTACAAACCTAGTCATATCACTGCACTCCGCAACACAAACCACAAAATCAAATCTAAACCACACAAGATAACCCAGGTAATGCTGAATTTCTATACATCATTATATGCCCCAGACTCCATAGATAGCCCTCTAGCCCAAAAGTTCCTAGATGATCTAGATCTTCCCCAAATCTCCTCAGACCAATTAAAAGCATTAAACTCCCAGATCTCCGATAAAGAACTTTATCACACAATCCAACACCTAGCATCTTCCAAAAGCCCCTGGCCCTGATGGGTTTACAGAAGAATTTTACAAATCCTTTCAGGACATCTTAAACCCGACTCTACTCGGGGTCTATAATAGCATATGGTCGGGAGGTCCTTACCTACCCACAGGTAAACAAGCTGTTGTTATACTACTTTCCAAAAAGGGAAAGGATCCCCTAGAGCTGGGCTCCTATCACCCCATATCCCTTCTCAACCTCAATACTAAAATGCTCTCTAAAATTATCGTGACCAGATTAGCCAAAATTATCCTCATATTGATTTACCACACCCAATCTGGCTTTGTCAATGGTAGAACATCCACTTTGAACATCCGCAAGGTGATGATGGTCTGGATTACGCAAATAGAAACCCAAAGCGAGACACGGCCATCATCGCCTTGGATGCGGAAAAGGCTTTTGACAAAGTCAAGTTCGACTGGCTCGTGTTCTAGTACTCAACAAGTTGGGTTTCAGGGGTCCCTTTACACATCTGATTTGGCAAATGTATTCCTCACCTGCCGCTAAATTAGTAGTAGCGGGCCTCCTCAGTGATGAATTCAGCCTGCACAAGGGCACCAGGCAGGGTTGTCCCTTATTGCCATTAGTATTTAACCTCACCATTAAACCACTTCCCAGGCACATACTCTATACAGCCCCCTTGCACGGAGTCCAGGTTGGAGAACATGAACCTCGTTCAGTCCTATTTGCGGACGACATGCTCATTTTCCCAACTGACCCGAGTTCTGACATGACCGCAATAAAGGTTTTGATGAATTACGATCATGCACGGGTCTCCGCACTAATTATGGGAAGAGCTAGATTCTACACCTGGGCTCATCCAAACATCCAACATGGGCCTCCTCATCCCTGTTTTCCATTGCAAAAACCAGTATCGCATACTTGGGCATCCAGATAGGAAAAACCCCAGCCTCTCTAAACTACCCCCCCTTTGAGAAAATTAGCTGGGAAATTGGATGGACCTTCCTCTCTCACTACTGGGGAAACGTCACCTATTCAAGATGGTTAGTTTTGCCAGGCTGCTCTATCCAATGCAGACCTTCCCCCTGATCCTTAAGCATAAGGATATCCAAAGTCTTAATAGAGCAATATCTCAATTCATCTGGTGCAAAAAAAGACCCCGCATTGCTTTACCAAAGCTCCATCTCCCCAGGGGCGAGGGGGGCGCAAACCTCCCTCACATTAGGTTGTATAATCTTGCTTGCTTACTCCGCATAGGAATGGACTGGATCTCACAATCCTCCTGATACTCCAATCTTGATCTGGAAAACTCTATGGTCCACCCTTATTCTTTATTGGCCATACTCCACACTAAATTGAAAAAGACTCGCTCTGACCTACAAAACAACCTGCTCTTAAAAGACTACAACTATAATTGCATGGAGGGAAACTTGTAAACTCTGAAGCTGTCTCCAGTTACACACCGATTCTGGGGAATCCTACCTTCCCTTCAGGCATGAAACATCAACCCTATCAGTTCTGGAAGATGCAGGGAATCACCACCTTCGCATCCCTTTGCAACGTGGACTCGGGCACTCCCATCCCGTTTAATAATCGAACAAAAACTTTCTCTCTACCTGCATCCCACAACTTTTATTACAACCAGTGTACCAGCTTCATTCAGGCCTTTAGTAATGAAGGGTGCAAGCGTTTCAAGTCTTCATTGATCGACAACCTCTTGCATAGAGGGTCCTACTCAATCTCAGATATCTATCAACCCCTACTACAAACTTCAACCGCCCCCCTCGAGGCCATGGTGGCTACAAAGTGGGGTAAAGACTTCCCTGACCCTGAAATCCACACAAAGCTACTTAAAGGCTTATAAGGCCACCTTGACTCTTACTTCCAATGAAGTTTGGAGAGAAATACAGCTGAAACATTTACACGGAGCCTTCATTCCCTTTATAAAAGACAAATGCAATCCACAAGCCACCACATGCCCTTTGTGTTCCCAGGTTCATCCATCACTAGCTCATCGGTTTTGGAAATGCCCACAAATCGAAACCTTCTGGGACCAAGTTCTCACCTTCATATATGGGATCGCATATATCCAAATCCCTAAGGATCCGTTTGCCCTTTTGTTTGGTTACTGGGCCAATAAAATATGTTCAGAATCTATCAGCGATACCACATTGGTACGCAACTCCTGGATACAGACCACTCTGTTAGCAGCATGAAGAAATTTACTAAAAAACTGGACCAAGCCCTCGCGACCTTCCATCACCCAAGTAAAAAGAGAGCTCCTTCTACTCATGGCACAGAGAAAGGCTGACGACAGATTTCTCTCTCCCTCCTCGAGGACCCACTGCTATAAAAAATGGCAAGTCTTCATGTCTAAAACCTTATCACAGGCAGAAATAGTAGACTCCATAGTCAAAACACCTCATCTATACTACAATGGCCTCAAAAAGCTATATGACCAGGATGATCTACTCTAACTACTCCTGTCCGATCCTGTGCACTCAACTGGTTGTGCAGATTGACTTTACCGCACCTCATTATTCCAGTCTTCCTATAGTTTTGTTAGTCATTCTTTATCCCTTGAGAACCTCCAGGGTCCATCCATTCTCTTAGTCATGGTATATATGCAGTTACCTGGGTGGTGTATAGCCGCCATGTTGGATCTTTTATGTGCGCCTAGTCCCCACCCCTTCCTAGAGGTTTTGGATGCATGGAACGCTATCCTTATGTCAAACGTATTCTTATTTGCAGCGCCCCCTTCCCAATCCCTGTCCCAATATTTTTATTTTTGGTTGTATTCCCTATATTGTTTCTATGAATCATGTACATTTGTATTTTGTCCTGTTATGGTTTATACGTTACTGTTGGCCCTGTACAGGCTACCCTATTTGCTACAACATGCTGAAAATGTTTGTTTCTTATTGACTCTTACTATCTCATCATTATTTGATATCTGTAACCTTGTAAAACTCTTAATAAATTCTTTAAAAAAAAAAAGTAATTATCTCCTAAAAGGTGCAGGTTTAGGAGATATTTACTGTACCTACAGGTGAGCTTTATTATAGGCTAACCTGTATGCATAAAGTTTACTACCGCTTTAACCACTTCAGCCCCGGAAGGATTTCCAGCTTTAGGACCGGAGCACTTTTTGCGATTCGGCGCTGCGTCGCTTTAACTGACAATTGCGCGGTCGTGCGACGGTCGCGGCTTAGCGTTTTTCACGAGGCCAGGATTTCGACCTTTAGGAAGGCCCCGACTTCACCAATTTCGCCATCATTTGAAATACGTATGTCCAATCGGATATTATTTCGAGTGGACATCCATGTCATTTATAGAGGATTTGGACGTGGAAAATCCTCTATTAATGAAAAAAAAAAATTTCTTAAATAATTCTCAAAATGTTCCAATGTCTATAGTTTATTACTACTCTATCATTCTCAGTTATTCTTTGTTTGTAAAAGTCGTACAACATCGTTTATCCCATCGGACATGTCCCGGTTGTCATTGCATATTTGGTATTGTCCTGTTTTATGTTTACATGTACTAAGTATCTTTGTTATATCCCTT
>BLSH010131889.1:7643-17724 GCA_018402905.1 Glandirana rugosa | reverse complement strand
CAAAAATATGAGGTAGAATATAACTCAGCCAAAACCGATGAATACATTTGTTTTTTTATATATATTTTTTTGGATATGTATTTTAGCAAAAAGTAAGAAATATTGCTTTTTTTTTTGCAAAATTGTAGCTCTTTTTCTGTTTATAGCGTTGATCAGAAACGACACAGAGGTGATCAAATACCACCAAAAGAAATCTCTATTTGCGGGAAAAAAAGGACGCAAATTTAGTTTGGGTACAACGTCGCACGACTGCGCAATTGTCAGTTAAGGCACGCAGTGTTGAATTGCAAAAAGTGCTCTGGTCCTAACGTGGGAAATCCTTTCGGTCCTTAAGTGGTTAAACTTCTCCACAACTTTATCCCTGACCTGTCTAGCGTGTTCCTTGGACTTCATGATGCTGTTTGTTCACTAAGGTTCTCTAACAAACCTCGGAGGGCTTCCCAGAACAGCTGTATTTATACTGACATTAACTTACTTCTGACTTCTGAAGGCAATTGATTCCACTAGATTTTAGTTAAGGGTATCAGAGTAAAGGGGCTGAATACAAACGCACACCACACTTTTCAGATATTTGTAAAAAATGTTGAAAACCATTTATCATTTTCCTTCCACTTCACAATTATGTGCCATGTTGTGCTGGTCTACCACAGTGATGGCAGACCTTGGCACTCCCGATGTTTTGGAACTACATTTCCTATAATCTAAAGGAGCAATAGAGGTAGTACTGCGCAACCTACTACAGTGTGCTATGATGTGATCCTTGCCCCTAGTGATTCTGGGGCGTAATACCATACAATTTATTCTTGTTATCAGTATTCACCTTCTATCATATATGATAAGGATAAAATCCACATAACATCCACGGTGAGCCTTGCTGGCTTAAACTGGTGATATAAAACATGTATAAAATGCAAATGGTAATAAGTGACATAGTGATAAAATGATAAAATAAAATATATAAAATCTAAAGACTTTGGTATTACAATATAAATGCTGTCAAGTGCAAATATCAAGTGACAAGTACAAATGTCCTTTTTTCAATCAAGTGGTAAAGTGATAGATATATAAGTGACTTGTGCTCCAAAAGTTCATAAAACGATTCGTGCTCCAAAACTGTAAGCAGTAACCGGTGGGTCGTACCGCTTACTTATACGGAAAGATCGCGATTGGAGGAAAAAACGCACCCCTATTGGAAGAACGGAACCCGCAAAGAAACCTTGATGCGTACAGGTCCTAACCTGCTCAGGTGAGAGTTCTGTGAGCACTTACCCAGTCGAAGCACCTTAAGAAAGAAACCTTTTTGGGGTTATCAACCACCCCCCTGCACAAAGAGGCTTCCCACACCAGTTTTGGAGTACGAATCGTTTTATGAACTTTTGGAGCACAAGTCACTTATATATCTATCACTTTACCACTTGATTGAAAAAAGGACATTTGTAATTGTCACTTGATATTTGCACTTGACAGCATTTATATTGTAATACCAAAGTCTTTAGATTTTATATATTTTATTTTATCATTTTATCACTATGTCACTTATTACCATTTGCATTTTATACATGTTTTATATCACCAGTTTAAGCCAGTAAGGCTCACCGTGGATGTTATGTGGATTTTATCCTTATCATATATGATTGAAGGTGAATACTGATAACAAGAATAAATTGTATGGTATTACGCCCCAGAATCACTAGGGGCAAGGTTCACATCATAGCACACTGTAGTAGGTTGCGCAGTACTACCTCTATTGCTCCTTTAGATCACATTATATTGTCAGATATTAGGTGCAGCTGCAGCCTTGCTCTACCCCCAGTGTGTAACCGTAGTAGCGCGAGGACACACCCATACACTGTCACAATATTAAAAACTACTCACATAGATTCAAATAAAACCAAGTAAGAGTAACAGTATAGCCGGCCTGCTCCCGTCTCCCGGGTAAATCCAAACTGTGGTGACGTCAGCGCGTCCTCCCGACGTACGTTTCGTCAAAGATGACGTCGTCAAGGGGGTAGTACGTGCCGCTGCATCACCACTAATAAATACATCGGCTGTCCCCTCGATCTGAGGAGTGAGCAGCCATATTAAAACTGGGAAAAATAGCCCATACTCGCACAGTATCTCCTCTTATGTTGGACGGGATTTTAAACCGCTAGGTACAATTCTTATAATCTAGGCTGTGAAAACTTAACATAAAATTATTACTACATCATGGATTAGTGTATCAGACTTACATATAAATCTGGATACCACTTTGTTCATGGACCGTTATTTATTAAGGGAAATAATTAAACCTCTGGATATAGCAACACCAACTGCATAAAGGGAAATTTGTTTGTATATATCCCCTATTCAAAAAAATTTTTTTTGCGTGAAATCCCGAGTAAATCAGAAAAAATTGGAAAAAAAATAGAATTTGAAAATAAAAATCATGAATTAAATTTCTTTTTAATTGATATATTACTATAGAAAATTATCATTAAAATTATTAAAAATTATGAACCGACACCAGGATATTAATCCTGTATTAACAGCGCTTGCTTTGTATAGTGCTAGGCCCACTTCAACTCATATGTGCACCATCTCATCTCTTAATGCAAATAATATATAAAAAAAAAGTGTTTTTTCCAAAATTATCGCTCTTTTTTCACTTATATCACAAAAAATAAAAAACCCATTGCAGTAGGTTATATGAAAAAGAAGAGATCTCTCATCGCACGCCTCATTTTAAGAGATTTATTGGCTAAAACGTAGTACATACACAATGCGATTGTTTTCTTGTTGTTCTGTGGACGCAGCGACTCTACAGTGTCAGCGTGCGTTCCAACAGAGCGTGGCCCAGCGCACCTTGTGTTCCAACTGACGCGTTTCTTCACTTCCGCAGCGTCTTCAGAGACGCCATCTCTGAAGATGTTGTGGCCTTCAGAAATGTGATAGTTAGTCAGGAAAATAGATGTGTAATTTATGCCCCTAGAATGCCTGACGGTGCTCCTTGCATGTTGGGCCTCTCTATGTGGCTAGGCTGTGAAAAAGCCTCACACATGTGGTATCAACCATACCATAGGAGGAGTAGCAGAATGTATTTTGGGGTGTAACACAATGCCTCTTACTAAATTCCTTGGACTGTCTACTTTACAAAAAGGGGTCATTTGGGGGTATTTGTGCTGTCCTGACATTTTAGGATTTCAAGAAGTGAGATAGGCCGTCAATACATCAGGTGTGATCAGGTGTGATCAATTTTTAATGATTGGCACCATAGCTTGTAGACTCTATAACTTTCACACAGACTATATAATATCCACCAATTTGGGTTATTTTTACCAAAGATATGTAGCAGTATACATTTTGGCCCAAATTTTTGAATAAAAATTACTTATTTACAAAATGTTATAATAGAAAAAAGTGTTTTTTCCAAAATTATCGCTCTTTTTTCACTTATATCACAAAAAATAAAAAACCCATTGGTAGGAAGGGGGTGAAAGTGCCCTGTATTGAAGTGGTTAATCATTTGTGGTTCGGAAGGATGGCACTCCTGAAAATAGACAAATTGCCCCATTTCCTTTATATCTTCTAAACTTTACCAATAAATCCTCTGCGTTCCTTTTTTAGTTCTCTAAAATCCTTATTCATGCATTATATTTGGGCCGGTTCCCATGCTAGAATTGGTTTTGACACCCTAACCAGACCTAAACGTTTAGGAGGAGTGAGTTTTCACCACATGGGCCACTATCACAAAGCGGTTCACATTGCGTGACTTATTAGACTGGTTCCATAACTCTGCGAGGAAATTATAGGTATAAATTGAGGAATTACTGTCTTCTTACCCCCTCGTGTCCTTACCATGGATTTTGCCATCTCTATGACATCAGGCAGATTTTATACCTTCCTGTGTCCAAGCAACCCTTAAAATCTGAGACTGTTTAATTAACATTCCTTTCCTTCTTATATAAGCCCATTAATGCCACTTACGGGCGATCCTGAATTCCCCCCAGGGTTGCGACCAAAGGCCCTTTCTTCGATTGCCATTTCTATAGCCGATTTTTTAATAACTGATGTTATTGGCTCAACTGGCCTAAAACCTTTGACACAATTGAATGAGTTGTTGCCTCGCTATCCAAGTAGATGAGTATTGTATTTCCAACTAACTTCTATAACTCATTAAAAACAAGAGGTGATCTTGACTAGGGATGGGTGAACGGTTCAGCCTGAGCATAAGTTCGGGCCAAACTTTTGTTATTTGGTCATTCGGCGAACAACCTAACGGGACATTTGACCATTTGTTTGGCCCCTGAACCGATCAAAATGCAATGCGGCACTGAAAAATTCATTGATTGGCTGAAGCAGTGAAAGCTCCAGCCAATCAGGGCACAGAGCACAGTCAGAGTCATGATTGGACACTGTCATCATGACTCAATACCGCCCCATAGTATAAAAGTATTCTTTCAATGGCAGCCGTTTTCAGTGAGATTTCGGCTGGAGAGAAATAGAACAGGGCTCTGTTCAGTGCTATTAGTTAGCTAGTGTGCAAAACTGTGCTATTTTGCTAAAATTGCCAGTGTAGAATATAAGTTTAATGTTAGTCTAGGGATAGTGTGAATGTAGTGAGGAGGGCCATTCAGCTTTGTATAGTGTGCAGCTAGAGTAGGGATAGCTCAGATAGTTTCCCTGTAGTGCAGTGAGATCATGTCTTTCATGCATACATTAGTGTATATGTAGAGTAGGGACAGCTCTGATAGTTTCAGTGTAGTGAGACCATGTCAGCAATCTTTACATAAGTGTATAGCTAGAGTAGGGATAGTTCAGATAGTGTCAGTGTAGTGACGGTTGAACACTGCCTATTTGATTGCATTGTTGCAAGTTTAACGCCATTTACTTCAGTGTGCGTTACTGTCAGTTGAACAACATTTACTTATGTGTGCGTTATTGCCAGTTTAACGCCATATAGTTCTAAGTGTGTTATTTCCAGTTTAACATCATATAGTTCTAAGAGCATTACTGCCAATTTAACGCCATATAGTTCTAAGTGCGTTACTGCAAGTTTAACGCCATTTACTTCAGTGTGCGTTACTGTCAGTTGAACAACATTTACTTATGTGTGCGTTACTGCCAGTTTAACGCCATATAGTTCTAAGTGTGTTATTTCCAGTTTAACATCATATAGTTCTAAGAGCATTACTGCCAATTTAACGCCATATAGTTTTAAGTGCGTTACTGCCAGTTTAATGCCATATAGTTCTAAGTGCGTTACTGCCAGTTTAACGCCATATAGTTCTAAGTGCGTTACTGACAGTTTAACACCATTTACTTCTGTGTGCGTTACTGCTAGTTTAACGCCATATAGTTTTAAGTGCGTTACTGCCAGTTTAATGCCATATAGTTCTAAGTGCGTTACTGCCAGTTTAACGCCATATAGTTCTAAGCGTGTTACTGCCAGTTTAACGCCATTCACTTCTAAGTGCGTTACTGCCAGTTTAACGCCATTTACTTCTGTGTGCATTACTGCCAGTTTAACGCCATATAGTTTTGTGCGTCACTGTACATTTGGCACATTATATTGCAGTATATTACAGTGTATCTGTAGAGTGTGTCTGTGTAGTGTGAGTACTCAAATTAAAGTGCACCAAACACCACTTCACATTGATTAAAGTGCATCTACATACAGATTTACACTTCTTCATAAGATTTGCTAATAAGCACCGCCCCCTCCCTCCCAATAATGTCTGGGAGGACAAGAAGGAGAGGCAGATATTCTCTTGGCACTGTAAGGGGGCCAGCAACAAATTAACACCCAAAGAACATTTTTTCAGCACCCGCTTGACAGGTGCATATCATTGCAATTTTTTTGGCCTTCAAAAGCACCTCTATAGGGGTACGGTGGGAAGGCGCCACGACACCCAAAGACCAATTTTTCTGCACTTGTTTGACAGGTGCATATCATTGCAATTTTTTTTACAGGAAGGCCAATTCTTGCCTTAATGAATAGCACCTCTATAGGGTTATGGTGTGAAGGCACCACCGACACCCAAAGCCCAATTTTTCCATACCCGTTACTTCTATCCAAAGTCAAAGTGACACCATAATTTTTCCAAAAAATCTCTAATCTTGTTCCCAGTGCACAAAAGTCTTGTCGCTTATCTATTTTGTAGAAACACCTGCTATTAACCTGTCCTTTAATTAATCAATTGGTGCTAGAAATAGCTCATATGAAAAGCTAAAACCCTCCCAAATAATGTTTAATGCACTGAAATAAATTAGTTTCACTGAAAAAAGATTTATCTAAGGTCAAATTTTGGCAAGACAAAAGTTTTGTCGCCTATACAGAAATTGAACAAATTTACTGCAAATACAAAAATATGTCAGCAAATTAAGTAGTGGTGCTGTGAGATCCACATTTAATATCTTGTATGACTTCCATGAGCTTGAAGGACTGCATCCATGCGGTTTGGCAAGGATTGATACAATTTATTGATGAAGTCATCAGGAATAGCAAAGAAAGCAGTCTTGCATACCTCCCAGAGTTCATCAATATTCTTTGGTTTCATCTTCCATGCTTCCTCTTTCATCCTACCCCACATATGCTCAATGATGTTCATGTCTGGTGACTGGGCTGGCCAATCCCGGAGCATCTTGATCTTCTACGCCTTGAGGAACTTTTATGTGGAGATGGAAGTATGCGATGGAGCACCATCCTGCTGCAGAATTTGGCCTCTTTTATAGTTGGGAATATAAGAGGTAGCTAAGATTTCTTGGTATTTTAGACTATTGATGTTGCCTTCCACCCTGCAGATCTCTTGCATACTGGATGTAACCCCAGACCATGATTTTTCTGCCACCAAATGTCACTGTTTCCTGGGTGAATCTCGGATCCATGCGGGCTCCAGTAGGTCTCCTGCAATATTTGCGGCGACTGTGGTGTAATTCAACAAAAGATTCATCTGAAAAATCCACCTTCTCCAACTTTTCCAGCGTCCATCCTTTTAGCAGGATGTGGGCCTTGGCAAATGCCACACGGTTTTTCAGTTGTCTTTTGTTTAGTGCTGGCTTCTGGGCACTGATTCGACCATTGAGGAAATTTCGAGACAGAATCTGACAAACTGTTCTGGTTGACACAGGGACTTCAGGTGACCAGGTCTCGTGGAGCTCTGCTGCAGTGGAAAATGAGCTGGCCTTGGATTTTTGAGCCAACAAATGGTCCTCTCGAGCCGTTGTCTTGCGGGGTCTGCCTGACCTGGGCTTGTCAAAAACGTCTCCAGTCTCTTCAAATCTTTTTTTTATCCTCTGTACTTGACACTGAGACACATTGAAGGTGTCTGCTACATCAGCAGTGGATCTGGTCTTCAGCCTCTTGATAATCAAAACTTTAGTCTCAGGGTGAATCTTAGGCATGTTTGCAGAGGTCTAGCTGCAGTTGATGTGAAGGTCTAGTGTACTGGGATTCTTTTTATACACACCTGAGACCTAATTGATCCATTATTAGTCACAGGTGAAGCTCATATGACAAGGCGACAACACTTATGTCTTTGCAAAAAATTGACTCAATGGGCTTTACCAAGCTGTGAATATTAGAATACTTTTTGACAGTTTCGTTTTGCACTGAAACATTATTACAAAAGCTGTTGGGATTAAAATGAGCCATTTCTTGTAAAAAAATCTTGATTAGAAATATATTTCAGTGGCACTTCAGGTCAATTTGTACACAAGCGACAAGACTTTTGTCAGGGACTGTACATTGTGGCCTCATCATACTCACAGGCTCCCCAGCTGTTGCTGAGCAAAATAAAGGCAGCTTGCAGGGAAAATGTCATTTTTTCCTGGCTTTATAAATACAATTATTGCTGCAACAGATTCTAGACATGGTACAGATCTGCCACTTTATAAGTACACTAAGGGGACCCCCCCAAGCACTATATTGGAAGGATTTTTTCATTTTTATGATTTCACTTTAACAATCCAAAAATCGCTGCTCATTTAAAAACAACTTTTTTCAAAAACTGTTTTTTCATTGATACATGTCCCCCAGGGCAGGCCCCTATAACCATCGTATGCACAATTACTTGCATATAATCCTTCAAAATGGACACTTTTGATTTCCAAAGTTTGGGTCCCATTGATGTTAATGGGGTTCATTATTTGGGTCCGAACTTTTGCGGTGTTCGAAAGTTCTGGGTCCATTTGGCCGTTTGGCCCATCCCTAATCTTGACCACTCCCTTACCATTTTTGAATCTCTATGTATACAACCTGATCCCCTCTACATGTACCGTTTCCCTCCTTTATAATTAACTCCTAACCGAGATCTTTTCTGATAAACCTTCTTACTTTGTGGAATGGAAAAGGGAGCTAGAAGAAGTTTGTAAATCTTGTATATGGACTCATAAATCTACGGTTACGAGTAAAATACAAGAACAAAACTACAAAGTTATGATGAGATGGTAACTTGGATATTGCATAAAATATTTCCAAATACATCTGACCAATGTTGGCGATGCCTATCTCATGTAAGTACCATGCAACATATGTGGTGGAGTTGTCCTGCTTTGCGCCCATTTTGGGATAACATTTTTAAATATATAGTGCTTTTGCTCAAGAGACAGTGCCCCAAACTATACTATTAGCCATGTTTCCAGATTCTCTTTCAAAAATCAAGAAGAGGGTTTTTTGTTTCTTTTTAGTGGCTGCCAGGGCAATAATTCAGAGATATTGGAAATCCCAGCGCAGTCCTTTAATAACAGAATGGATAATCAAGTTAAATAAGCTTATGAGGATGGAGGAATCATCAGCGCACTTACAAGACCGATATTCTCATTTCCAGGACATATGGTCCCCCTTGATATCTTTTAGGAAGTACCCCAATTTTGCAACTTCATTATCCTAGAACTTCTCCACCTGACACCAAAATCCTTATTCTTTTATATATTATCAGATATCTCGTCGATAGGCCCACGTCATTTCTTTTTTTCCCCCTTTTTTTCTTATTCTTGTTCTTTTTTTTGCTTTTCCCCATTTTAGTCATGGTTTTTAATGATAAGTTATCTAAAATATATTTGCAATTCTATGTATTCAATATTTTTATGGGCAATCTTATGTCAAGTTTTGTAGGTATATCATCAAAAAATACTTAAAGGAAAAATTAACCTTTGATCACTTTTTTTTTTTCTAAATTCCAGCTCCCCTATGTACTAATATAGCATTCATGTACTTTTTTGCAAAAGTATCAACACTTTCCATTAAATCTACAGACACTTACCTTACTGTCCTACATCCATGTTTCTAGGCATTTCCATTTGTAATGTCTTACCTTCACACAGACTATAGGTAATGACACAGGAAGGGGCTGACCAGCTGACCTCATTAGCACACACCCTGCATCATCCATCTTCCTACCTACCTCCCACTCATAGGTGCACGATTTTTAAATGAAATGCAATCAATCAGTGATCACCCTTCTCACTAAATTCACAATATATCATTTGATTGTATAGTGTATGGCCATGTTCATACACCTAAAATTACTAGTTCTGCTTTCAGTGCCATTAATTGTTAACGGCACACCAAACACAGAAAAAACAAGGGGCAAATGCTGCAAAACCCACAGTAAAAACACACACAAGCCCAAAAACGCCAAAATGTCCCATTAACCACATGTAGTGTAGCCAATTGAAATCAACGGGCTTCCCTATGCATGTCATAGGACACAAAACGTTCCCTCCCACTATGCTAGATGTGAATGGGGGACTGAAAGTGAAATTGATTTGGTAACACAAGAGCAATGAGACTCCATTCACATCTGTGTTTCCTTGCATTCCAGAAACCAAAAATCGCAGTAAAAAAGGCATCAAGTGCTCCACTCTAAAAAAAGTTCTGAAGCTTCTTTGGGGCTATTGCTGCATGTAGGGTACCCCATTCAGGTGGATGGGCTGCCCTACGTGTGATGAGGGAAAATGCTCAAACGCCTTCCCACCTTGCAAAAAGAAAAAAAATCTGCAACAGCCCAATATTGAAGCAAAAAACATTTATTGAAAAATAAGCACAAATAGGGGGATACAGGCAGGGGAGGACAGAGGTTGACGCGTTTCACACTATTTA
>BLSH010131847.1:0-12506 GCA_018402905.1 Glandirana rugosa | reverse complement strand
GTTTTTACGTTTTGTGTAGACTTTAAATTAGAGATGGGGGTGGTAATATTAGGGATGAGGGTGGTAAAATTAGAGAGAGGGGGTGGTAATATTATGAATGAGGGTAGTAAAATTAGAGATAGGGGTGGTAATGTTGTTTTTATGGCAATGAGCTTGCATTGAAAGTTTAAATGGAGGAATTTGGAAGATACAAGTTTGATCCCAGTTGACAGCACATGTGATCTGAGAGGCATCTTCCCAGGCAAATAGAGCTCTGATCTGTGTAGATTTCCTCCCAGTTTGTGAGAGTTGAAGTCTTAATTGACTTTAATTGGGAGTTATTTTAAGGCACTGCTGGAGAAGATTTGGGAGTTATAGTAAATCAAACCCAGAATGTAACTTACAACCCATTATTTTAAAAGCTTTAGTGAAGATTACATTTTTCTTACCCTAGGGTCACATCTATGCAGTGGCAGTTGATGCGGTTTTCAGATGTGTTTTGCATTTTTGAACATGCGTTTTTCATGCATCTTGCATTTTTTCTCTTTAACAATCTGTGTATACTTGGTTGCTAAGGAGCGGGCCAGGAAGCCGGTCGCCACGACCTTAGCAACTGATGAGTCATCAGCTGTCAGTGGGGTTCCCCACTGTCAGCTGAATGTAAAAACAAGAATTGCCGGTAGGTTCCCCAATCCTTACCAGGCCCTCCGGGTGTGGTATGGATTTTGAGGGGAACCCCGTGCCAAAATGAAAAAAAAAAATGGTGTGGGGTCCCCCAAAAAAATCATACCAGACCCCTATCCAAGCATGCAGCCGGGCAGGTCAGGAAAGGAGGGGCGAGTGAGCATTCCCTTCCTAAACCATACTGGGCCACATGCCATCAACATGGAGAGAGTGCTTTGGGGCAGGGGGCTCATGGGTACCATCGGAAACCATGTTACATGAATTTTAGTGCATTTCTGCAAGCTGTAAAATGCACTAAAAACACATAGGTGTGAACCTAGACTTGATAAAGATATACAAATCTCAAAATGTAACTTTATCTCCACTTATGCGTGGGGTAAAATGCAGAAGTGTTCATTTTCACATTTTCCAAAAAAAATCAATTTATGCTCCAAAGCCCTTCCATATACATATAATGTATATAATGGGGTTGATTTACTAAAGCTGGAGAGTGCAACTGTGCATAGTAGCCAATCAGCTTCTACCTTCAGCTTGTCCAATTAAAGTGGCTGTAAACCTCAGACAAGAAATATGAACAAAGCATATCCCTCTATAGTGTGGATTTGTCCCAGTCCAGAGCACTAAGTATCATTTCTGGCTGCTGCCTCCTTCCTATATGAAGGGGTGTGTGTCCCTTTCCTCCAATCAGCTCTCAGAGTTCTCCTCACTGAGCTCTGCAGAGTGTAACTTTAGCACCTTGCCCACTTTTATACAAAGACAAGCTTATCTTTTCAGCATTTAGAATGGATATAGAGAAGAGCAGACTGCAGATAAACAGGTAAAACTTATGTAAGAGGGTTGGTTTTATCTCTGTGTATCACCCAAGGCCAATCACTTCACTGGGTATATGGAAGGGTTTACAACCACTTTAAGGTTTGACAAAAAACCTGGAAGCTGATTGGTTTCTATGCAGAGCAGCCCCAGATTTTGCACTCCCCAGTTTTAGTAAATTGACCCCTATTGTGTTGTGGATGAAGCTGTTTGTATGCAGTGTGAGCACCGCCTTGATTCCATTTTGTGAGTTTTAATAAACTTCTCCTGTAAGGTTGGCTGATACAAAGTGCTAGCTCTTTTATTTTTTATTGAAATGAGGATTATGTGTGCTTGTAAGACTCCAGCTTATATTATAGTAAATAAGGAGTATTTTGGGTAGAAGGACTGTGGTATGCATACAGTGTATATATTGAGTAGGCTCAGATTTGACATAACCACGTCTTTTTCACCAAACTCAATCTATATACACATACTGTATACAGTATATACATGTATCACACAGCTTCAATCACACATATAGGTTCACGCCCACTTTTACCAAGTCACACCCACTTTGTAACATGCACTGCACCCACCCTGTTCTGTTTTCATCAATCAAAAGGTATAAATCCAATGTCATTCATCTCTTCATTCTGGGTAATAATTCAACATTTTATAAGAAATGTATTTTTATGTGAAACTTAAAGTATAACTAAAAGACAAAACTTCTTTTGTTAGGTTTCAATAAAGTGGAGAAGGATTAGTGTGCCTGTAAGGTTTTTATTACTGTCTGTGGCCCCGATAGGGAGGGAGATTCACCCTATATTTGTCCTGTTTACCATTATCTCTGAGAGTAAAAGTGAAAAACACAAATATGTTGGGTTGTCACCAGGACATGGAAAGGAGGGGAAATCTTCCAATAGAGACTCTAGTTCTGATGACAGCCAGGGATTCCTCACTTTGGAGGGATTTCCTCTCACTTCCTGTTTTGTCTATGGGTCAGGAAGTGAAGGGAAATCTCCCCAATGTGATACAAATGGCAAAAAACAGACAGAGGCTATAACCCTCCCTTATTCCATCCAATAAGAAAAGAAAAGGTTTTGCCTTTAGTTCTACTTTAAGTCATATCTGATATAGTCACATAAATAGATATGTACAGTCTGCATATAACAGAAAACAAATCACACTAATAATTAGTAATTTCTCTGGGAAAACACCTAAAAAATAACAATTTATTACAACAATGTGATTAATCAGATTTAATATTTACCTCAAACTCTTGATGCTGTGTAGAGCCGGTATAAATTTCCTCAGTCCTTCACTCTGAATATTACATGAATGTAGATTTACTTCTTCTGTCTCTCTGCAGGATTGAAGGATAAAAGACAGCACAGAGCAGTCCAGAGGGCTGAGGGGGACATCAGAAAAGACAACTTTGTTTGATCCGATACATTGTGACACCAGAGCCTTATTCCTGCTCTCATAGACATAGTAGAATACATTAAGAAGCTCTCTTTTGTCAGGTCTTTGTTCTGGTATTTTCTGGATCCAGGAGATGACATGTCTGGCAGCCTGAGTAGACAATTCTCCCACATGAGACTTTAACATGGATCTACTAGAAGAGTCTGAGAGACCGCAGAGGAAACGGAGGAATATTTCAGCACGGCCATCTTTGTAAGATGCAGCCTTATCAAGTGTTTCCTGTAATCTGTCAGGATTATAGTCAATAAAATGGACTAAAGCAGCAAAAAACTCCTGAAGAGTGAGATGTAGGAAGGTGTAATCCACATCAGGAGGCTGACCAGATTCCATCATGAAAGATGAAAAGAGATGATTATCATTTCTCACACTGAATGACTCCAGATGACGCTCATCAAATACAATCATGTGATTCATGACTCCATGTTCTGCCATCCACCCAATAGATCTCAGCAGTTCCCGGGCAGTGTGACCACCATCATTACCCTGGCTGTGATTGGCCAGAATGTTGGAGACAAAAGTCACAAAGAGTTGTGTCACTGTTTTGGGTAATGATGTCATCAGCTGATCAGTGATTGTTGGTTGGGATTTGAAGCACATTGATAACACTGTACAGATGATCCAGCAGTATGATGGGAGATAACAGAAAGTGTACAGCATGTCATTCTCCTGTACATAATGAAAAGCCTTCTCTGACAATTCCTCATTTCCAAAGAAATTATTAAAGAAGGTCAGTCTGTCTCCATGGAGAAATCCCATAATCTCCGCTATTCTCTGGAAAACACCGGTATTTATAGATGCCAGTCTGGTTGGGCGGCTGGTTATCAGTACAGAGCAACCCTTAAGAAGACTCTGCTTCACCAAACTGACGATAATCTCACCAAACTGTGTTCTACGATCCGTATATGTGCACAAATTACTTGATCTGAAATCTATTTGGTGAATACTTTCATCTAAGCCATCAAATATAAACAGAAGTCTCTCTGGATCTTGTAAAATATCTCCAATCTGACTCCCCAGATATGGATATTGAAGAAGAATCATCTCCTCCAAGCTGACCTCTCCCAGTCTATTGAGGTCCCGGAATCTGAATAAGAAGAGAAAGGCAAATCTCTGGTAGTGTTTTCCGGTCACCCAGTCATAGACAAACTTCTGCATCAGTGTGGTCTTCCCTATTCCTGGCACTCCGCTCACCATTACTGCATGTGGTACACAATGTGACTGCTGATTCCATCGGAACAGCTTGTTGGGTGAAATGTGTTCCAGTCCAGTTTGTGTTTTCTTCAAGCATTTCTCATGTATTACCCCAGTCTGTATTAACTCATTCTGGATACGTTTTCTGAAGTTTTCAGTGGAGACTACAATCAGCTTCACATAACGCTCATTGATGAGGAATCTTTGTGGTTCCAGGGTAGTTCCTGGGGGTCTGTGCTCCACTAGAGTCTCAGTCTTCTCCATCAGATGGTGTTTGTGCTTTTCCTGAATATCTGGGAATATAATAGAAATATTATATAGCTCAGGTTAAGGTAGAAACGGGCAATGTTATGATTAGTCTATGAAAAATTGTACCTTCTTATGTTCTGAGAATGCTGAGCCCAGATTAGTTGCATAAACAAACTGTTTGTTATATTATTTTTATCACAGACAAATATATAGTGCCAACTATTTATGAAGTGCTTTATATTCTATTTATTCAAATTAGTCTCCGTCCTCGGGGAGCTTATAGTCTAAAGCCCTTATTTACATGCATACATACACACTCATACACTAGGGCCAATTTAGATGTTTTTGGACAAGAGCCAATTAACCTATGGCATGTCTTTGGAGTCTGTACAAAAAGGAAGGTAAAAAGAGCCATCCCAAGGAAGGCACATATATGGGACACTACGGTTGTTTAACCGCTTGCCGACCGCTGGTCGGCAATTGACGGCGACAGAGTGGCTCTGTAACGCAAATCGCCGTCATACGACGGCGGGCGCGATACAGAGCCACTGTGAGTGCGCGCGCGCCGCCGGAGGCGCGCGCGCGCGCTCACTGTGTTGGGGGGGCCAGGGAGCGGGTGCGGCGGCTTCGATTGCCGCCGGCCACCCGCGATGCCCCCCCCGGAGCGAATGAGCGGAGGTCCGTGTAAGTAAACACGGACCTCCGCTCTGTGTGAGGGGGAAGGGCTGTGATCACAGCCTTCCTGTACATGAAGGCTGTGACCACTTCCCTTCCCCAGCTAGGCAAGCCCCCCTACAGTTAGAACACGCCCAGGGAACATACTTAACCCTTAGCGCGCCCCCTGCAGGTTAACCCCTTCACTGCCAATGGCATTTACACAGTAATCAGTGCATTTTTATAGCACTGATCGCTGTATAAATGCCAACGGTCCCAAAAAAGTGTCAAAACGTTCCGACATGTCCGCCCCAATATAGCAGTACCGCAAAAAATCGCAGATCGCCGCCATTACTAGTAAAAAATAAAAAAAATAAAAACCCCAAAAATGAATTCTCATCATCCGTAAGCGCGACCACTTTTGCGCAAACCAATCAATAAACGCCGATTGCGATTTTTTTTATCGCAAATATGAGGAAGAATATAAATCGGCCAAAAACGGTGAAAAAAAATGTTTTTTTATATTTTTTTTTTGGATTTGTATTTTAGCAAAAAGTAAGAAATTTGGGTTTTTTTGCAAAATTGTCGCTCTTCTTTTGTTTATAGCGGCGATCAGAAATGACGCAGAGGTGATCAAATACCACCAAAAGAAAGCTCTATTTGTGGGAAAAAAAGGACGCAAATTTCGCTTGGGTACAATGCCGCACGACCGCGCAATTGTCAGTTAAATCGACGCAGCGCCGAATCGCAAAAAGGGCTCCGGTCCTAAAGCTGGAAATCCTTCCGGTCCTTAAGTGGTTAAATCAGCTTTATTATGAAAATAAATGATACAAAAAGTCTAAGCAAAATATTGAGCCTCCACCAACCATGTAGTGAAAATATTAAAACAGCAGCGTGAGAAAATTTGGATATATAACCTAGGATCTCTATCGCCCTAGGGTTTGAACAATGAATGTAATCTGCAGCCCTTTCTGGAAACATAGGATCGTTCTAGAACACTGTTTTTCTGTATTTCTTCCCCCATCTGGGAAGGGAGAAATAACTGAGCAAACTGGTTTAAAAGCCATGTACTCGGTAGTATTTTATACTAATATAGTGCCAGCATGATGGATAATGAAGAGGAGTGCAAGCATGTATGACATCTAGTGGTGAAATAAAAATATTGCATCAATCTGATGTTACTTAAGCCCCGGTCAGTGGACCCTCCTTGCTCTGAGGAAGGTAGCACTCTTGGCTAAGGAAATGTGTCAGCATTGTGTCATCACACACGATGCCCCGGGGAATGCAACCTGCGAGTGGTGGCAATGCATCTGTGTGAGCTGGTTAGGAGGCTGGACTGAGAGATACCCTATACAGGGACAGATGAAGTTGAGCAGAGTGGCTTGCCTTGCACAAGTGAAGTGGTGGTGCGATACACACGGTGAGACCATTCTATGAACTTTATTACTTTTTGTATCAGCCCATCAGGTTTTGAGAGTTAGCCCTCATATACAGCTCCTGACATCTAACCACTCGGTTACCGGCCACAATCTCACTTAATGCCAAATACTATCCATGCCCCATTCTACAGAGACTGAGTTTGTGCTTTCAGTGACTAATATAACCTGTAGGACACTGGCATTTGGATTTATCATTCATACTCTCCTGCCTACAATCACCTGACATGCCATACACCGGCTCCAACTAGGTCCTATTGATATTGCAGATATAAAGGCAATTGATACGGCTGTTTAGCCATACACTTTAGCAATCAATCATTGAACCTGCTGATACTCCTATCTGTGGACCTTCAGGAGCTTATCTGTAGGAGTGATTGTGGTGTGTATGGGTGTGTGCGCAGCCACGAGATCCCCCGACAAGACAACAATATTTTTATTACATGGTTGGTGGAGGCTCAGTTATTTTCTTAGAAATTTTTTATCATGCATTTTCATAATAAAGCTGAATTTAAACAACCATAGTGTCCCATATATGTGACTTCCTTGGGAGGGCTCTTTTTACCTTCCTCTTTGCATATGCTGATTTTAGTCACGGGACTGCACTTTATACCATAATGTATATTTAAGTGAAAGGTCACAAGCAGCGATTAACATAGCGGTTGATCCAGGTGCCTGTTTTTGGCTAATACATGTTTTTGGAGTGTGGTAGGAAAACAGGGAACACAGAGTAAATGGAGAAAAACCCACACAAGCAGAGGGAGAACATGCAAACTCCATGTAGATAGTCCCCTGACCAGGATTCACACTGAGGACCATAATTCTATAAGGCAGAAGTGCTAACCACTAAGCCTCTGTGCTACTGTTTGAAAATTCTTTGGCAATGTGAAGATGGCATCAACAGTTTTTTGTACCTTAGCAATGAAATACAGCATTGCCTTATTATAATAGCACAAAAATCGAAAAACAAGGAGAACAGTCTTTTCTTATGGGCAAGTGGGCAGATTAATTTCCACTATTAGTCATTGGTTCATCCACACCTGCTGGTGTATAGTACAGATATGTACAGAATTCTAAAAACTCAGTATAACCAACTTGCCTATAGCTGTTTAATCACTTCAGTATCAGGCACTTTCACCCCCTTCATGCTTTTTCAGCTTTCAGCGCTGTTGCACTTTGAATGACAATTACGCGGCCATGCAAGGCTGTACCCAACCACAATTTTTGTATCATTTTTTGAGACAGATAGAGCTTTCTTTTGGTGGCATTTAATCGCCCCCAGTTTTTTTCTAAACATGCAAAAAAAGACCAAGCATTTTGAAAGAAAAGTGTCTTAGTTTCTGTTATAAAAGTTTGTTAAGTAATTTCTCTCCTTCACTGATGTGTGCTGATGAGGTACTGACAGGCTGCACTGATGAGGTGGCACTGACGAGGATGCACTAATATGTAGCACTGATGGGCACCGATAGGCAGCACTGAAAGGCATCGCTGTTTGGGCTGCACTAATAATCATGGCACTGATTATCAGTGCAGATGTCCCACTGAGGAAAGTCAACTATCGTTTCTCCTCTCCTCATGAGCTTTGAGTGTGAGGACAGAAATTCTGATAACCGGCATTTCCTATTTACACTGTGATCAGCTGTGTTTGCACACAGCTGACCACATAGTAAAATGCCTACATAATAAGCTCTTTTCCATGATTGGTGATGCACTGTCTGAGGAACACACAGTATCACCGACTGCCACGCTGAGTGCCCCTGGAGGTGCGTGCAAATGGCCCATTCTGAAGGATGTCATATGACGTCCAGTAAAAACGGTAAAGCGTTATTATATAGCATTATTATATAGCGGATTGATGGCCAGGCGGGATAGAGTTAATGCTTCTTAGCCCTCATCAGTACAAGATCTGGCTTTACTGGTTTGTCACTCCATACGTGACTTTTTCACGTATGGAGAGACTAAACGTGCGTCGGGAAGTGCCTATGATGTCACGATGGCCCTGCTATCGCCGCTTGGTTCAAACCATCTACAGCAGCCGCTTACACAGTGACTGAATGTAGTTACTGTACCGGATGTACGCATTACCCGAGTGTACAGGTGACTGTACACCCTCAAATGTGAGTGTCTCTCTGTTTTTTTAATAAATTTACATGATTTTTAAGGATTCAGCACTATTTAGTTTTCTTTGATTTCATATACCACCATTACCACTGTATGTTGAAGTTCACCTGACCAGAGCTGAGGAGGATTTAGCCCCATTAGGGGAAGGTGCAACTTGGCCCATCAGGGGTCGCACAGGGAGGTGAGCACATTTGAGTGTCGGTGGTGGTGTGTGGTCCCACGCTTTTAGCACTTAATCCATCACTTAATGGACTTTGAAGACTGTGATTACGAGCACTTGTGCACTTTATTTGGTTTCCAGCACCACGGATGTAGCCTTAGCCTATTCACACGCCTTGGATGGACTAGGAAACATTTATGAATTGCATTTATGGACAGTGATTGTTATTTACATATGCATTTCAAGTGATTGTTCTATATGCACTTTATTTTTGTATGCTTCACTGTGACCACTAGGTGGCACTAGTATTATCTGTTTTCGTTTTTACATACTTTTGTCTCGCGCTGCACCACATGTGATTTTATACAGTATAAATATAGATAGCATATTCAAAGCTCCAGTGTAGCCATATAGAGAGGGATATGGTGCAGTATTTTGAATCATTTATTTTAAAAAAAGGTTGTATTGCACTTACAGTACATCAAAGAAGACAGGGATCAGCATGTATTGTATAGGATCATGGTGCAGTATTTTGAATCATTTATTTTAAAAAAAGGTTGTATTGCACTTACAGTACATCAAAGAAGACAGGGATCAGCATGTATTGTATAGGAGTTAGCACTCCACCTACATTCCAGCTGACCGGAAATGATGTATCTCAAACACTACCCAACCTACTTATCTCAAACATAAGTAGGTTGGGTAGTGTTTGAGATACGCCATTTCCAGTCAGCTGGAATGCAGGTGGAGCGCTAACCAGCAATTCCTATACAATACATGCTGATCCCTGTCTTCTTTGATGTACTGTAAAGTGCCATACAACCTTTTTTTAAATAAATGGTTTAAAATACTGCACCATGAAAGGATCTCTTCCTCTCCCTCTCTATATCATTACACTGGAGCTTTGAATATGCTATCTACATTTATACTGTATGGATGACAGCAGCGGTTTGAATTCATTCCTGTGACCTCATGTATAACATCTTGGATTTTCCCATTTGTGCAAATTGAATCCCTGTAATAGAGGTCAATTAACTGTAGTGAGTGCAATGTTTGTCTGCATGCGGGTGGAGAGGGGAACCTTTCCTATACTCACTGAGAGCATTGTCTTCTTATAGCAGAAGTTATGTTCCTGCTTCCAGAACAAATCACAAAACAAGGAGCTCAGTCTCTGCTTATAGGTAAAAGGATGGAGTCATACAAATCATTTCTTTTTGCCACCAGAACAGTTGGTGTGTTTGAATGTGCAAATGTATTTATTTTAGTATATGTTGTTTTTATTGATAGAGCCTTTATGTTAAAGTGCTTTTATTTTCAGCAAGGCTTTCCTTTAAAAAAGTGTGAGACCTCTACAGAGTAAAGATTTTATTATTTTGGTCACCCAAGGTACGAGCCACGTAGCTCTGTTATCAAGTTAGTCTTCTTTTGTTTCTTCTGAGTACTCAGTTTTTTAAAGATACCACTTTATAGATCCATGTGAGCTCCTCCATACATCATATAGGTCTTCAGTTTTAAAAGTGTACTAAGCCTTAGATTTCTGCCTGGTCAGGCTGGTGGAGTCCATGGAATTGTTTATTACTGCGAGAAAAATCTCCACAGAGAATGAAGTGGCTACGGTAAAGAGTTTGTACCCTTTTCATGAGCTTTTTAAAGAAGGCCTTTTGGTTGGTATTAGGGGAGTATAAAATAACTATAGTGAATGGACGGTGGTTAAGCATGCCCCAAATTTCAATAATGAACCAGTGCGTGCAGACCTTTGGCAACCTACATCATTATGGACACAAGCTGTGTAAACCAATATGACAGTTCTAGATTCCTAGGTATTGCAGCTCCCTCCAAAACCCACTGGGTGGTAGTATAGACTCTGTAGTGTGAAAAGGAAAGAAGGGAGAGCGTACAGCCACCCTAGTGTATTAACATTTATTGAACAATTAACATAAAGGACAACAAGGTTGAACTCACAAAAGGAGCCTTGGGCATAGCATATGGAATCCAGGTGGTGGATGTCTTCTCCAAGCTCGTCCGTGCCCAGACAGATAGAGACCAATAATGTGGGGAGATCAAGCATCCTAGGAACAGCTCTCAGGAGCCTCTCTGGAGCTGTGCATGCTTCTGGACCAGCCGGAGCCATGCCACATTAATATCGGCCGTAAGGGGAGGTGGAGCATGACAATACCGCCAGATGTACTCCTCAGCTGATGCGATGCAAGTGACTACATGTTTCGGAGGCGTGGCTTCCTCCTCCTTCAGGTCATGAAGAAGGAGGCCATGCCTGCGAAACATGTAGTCACTTGCATCGCATCAGCTGAGGAGTATGGGGCCAGGGGCCGCCACTCACAGACTATTTGGTGGATCCTTTCCATGTAGCACTTAGCTGCTCTCCTGCTTCCTTGTGCCACCCCAGGGGTCGACACCAGCTCCCGGCTGCTCTCAAGTCCCAAGCCTCAGGTTCACAACCCCCAGACTGGGGGATCCCCTCCTGGGCAAAGCCTGATCCACAGCTGCAGCTACATTCTCTTCCACCCAAACTCTCCTGACACCTGCTGGCAGATTGCTGTATTTAAAGAGGCCTGCCCCCTGCCAATCCAGCCTGTGGATTGGTCAGGAAGTGACACCTCCTCATCCACCCCCCTTCCAAAACTTTCCCAGCTCAAGGGGGGGGATCTCCAAGCGGTGTTCCCTCCCTCCATCTCCAGCCCCTCCCTGAACCACTCCCAAGCCCAGATCAAAACATTCAGGCCTGCAGCTACAGTCAGGCCTGACTCCTACCAAAAATGTACAAAAGAAAGGCACCTATACTATGAGCGTCCTACATGTATACAATAATAGGAAATGGAATGGCAGTATCTGAGGCTAACACATTATTACAATAGGAATCCATGGATTACGTGGAACCTAACAATTGAGAATTATATAACAAACATTTATAAGAGGTAATAAGCCCTTGCCTGTACTATAGACAGACAGATGGTTCAAGTACAGCCCTGGGCTGTGTTGCAATATGAATTGGACACACAGAAACAATTGTTTTCTGTGTGTCTCTGCAGTGACAGGTGTTTTACAATGCAGTGAATGAGTCCAAAGGCAAGGTTCACACTGGCATTAAAAGCAGGCTTTTGAGGGGGCGTGGCCTGACGGGACGAGCGACAGACGTCTTTTACTAGAGCTCCTGTGTTCCCTAACCTGAATCCACAGGAATCCTCCCTTATACATAAAGGTGAGCATTCATAACGCACCATCCTTAACAAGCTGAACCCCTGCACCCTCCCAAATCACCATTGGCTCTCGCTGTAGGCCGATTAAAGCACTACAAAGACTGTTACAAAATCACCTCAGACAGCCGCCGCCATCTTGCGGCCTAGGACGCCAGCACCCTCCACTTTCACAGTGCCCCATCCTCTCCACAGGCCTCCCAGGACATTAATCCTCACCCCTATAGGGCAAGATACGGGTGCCTCCAGCTGAGGAAACACTCTATAGGCACCAAAGGGGGAAATTCTAATTGAGGCCTAGTGGTGGCCGCGAAGCCGCAGCCTAAACTTTGAGTCGGCACCCGGCGCGGTACGCGCGGCATGCTGAAACTATACGGGACTCAAGAACTGTCTCTCCTCCGTCCCCCCACTACTACTGAATCGTTCTCCCACCCCTACAAACACAAATCTTAATCAGTCAAAAGGCTTAAGCTGGCAGCACACGGATCTTACCCTCAAGTACTCTCCTCCCCAGGGCACTGGGATCATCATTAGTATCTGTTGAAG